>PVJC01005600.1:0-58350 GCA_004026665.1 Murina feae
GACCCCTCAGGGGATGTCCATCTGCTAGCTTAGGCTCACTTCCCAGGGGATAAGGCCTAAGCTGGAGGTCAGACATCCCTCTGGCAGCCCAGGAACCCTCAGGGGATGTCCACTTGCCAGCGGAGAGCAGGCCTAAGCTGCAGTAGGACATCCTTAGCAGTGCTGAGAAGGTGGAGAGGCTCCCACCACCACCACTGTGCTGGCAGCCATCAGTCTGGCTTGTGGCTAAGCAGAGCTCCCCCTGTGGGAGCACACTGGCCACCAGGACTCCACTCCTGCATTGAGCATCTGCCCCCTGGTGGTCAGTGTGTGTCATAGTGATCAGTCATTCCCAGTCACTCTGCTGTTAGGGTCAATTTGCATATTACCCTTTTATTATATAGGATAGAGGCCTGGTGCACAGGTGGGGGCAGCTAGTTTGCCTTGAAGGGTGTCCCGGATCAGGGTGGGGGTCCCACTGGGGTTCCTGGCCGGTCTGGGTGAGGGGCTGAGGGCAGTTTTCAGACTGGCCACATGTACTTCAGGGTGGGGGACCCAGCTGGAGTGCCTGGCCAGTCTGGGTGAGGGGCTGATGGCTGTTTGCAGAATGGCCACCACCCCCAGCAACTCAAGCTTCCAGTGTTGGCTGGCTAGAAGCAGGTATCTGGGATTTATTTATGTTCTATAATTGAAACTTTGTTGCCTTGAGCAGAGGCCACAGCTGGCAAGGGCAGGCTGGAAGCTTGGCTTCCTCCATTGCCAGGGCAACCAAGCCTCTTGCTTGCTCCAGCTCTATGGCTGCTGGCCGCCATGTTGGTTGGGTTATTTTGCATATAGTCAATCTGATTGACTGGTGTGTATGGCATACTATCCACATTGCTTATGTGTATAAGTCAAAATACATATGTGCATCTTCTTTTTAATCTATTTGATTAAAATAGAGGTATATCCATTGATTAAATTATATATGAAAAGAAAACAATACCAGAGAAATGGTTGTTTAGCATGTAATTGGAATCATCATGAAATTTTAGATATATAAGCATTTGTAGTGTGTATGATGTATGTATATCTATGTTTGTGTGTATATCAGAGCATAATATATAAATTAATAAATATATATTTTATTGTTTTTAAGTTATTGATATCTTTCATCTTTTAATTTTTTTACTGAATTTATTGCAGTGACATTAATAAAATTATATAGCCTTGACTGGTTTGGCTTAGTGGATAGAGCATTGGCCTGTGGATTCAAGGGTCTGAAGTTCGATTCCGGTCAAGGGCATGTACCTTGGTTGTGGGCACATCCCCAGTAGGGGGTGTGCAGGAGGCAGCTGATCAATGTTTCTCTCTCATTGATGTTTCTAACTCTCTATCCTTCTCCCTTCCTCTCTGTAAAAATATTAGTAAAATAAAAAAAAGTATATATGTTTCAGGTACACAATTCTATAACACATCATCTGTATATTGTATTATGTGTTCATCACACCAAGTCAAGTCTCCTTCCATTACCATTTATTTCACCTTTACCCTTTCTATCCTCCCTCCCTTTTTCCCTCTGGTATTTATACTATATACTAGAGGCCCGGTGCATGAAATTCATGCAAGAGTAGGTCTTCCTTCCCCCAGCTGCTGGCACAGGCTTTCCTCTGGCCACTAGCAGGCACTCAGGACCCAGGCTTCCCTCCAGCCACTGGCAAGAACCCAGGACCTGGGCTGTCCTCTCAGCCTCGTCTTTGTCCAGTAGGTCATCCTGAAGGACATCTGGTCTAATTAGCATATTATGCTTTTATTATTATAGACTAGAGGCTCAGTTCATGAATTCATGCATGGGGAGGGTCCCTCAGCTCAGCCTGCAGCATCTCTAATCTGGGTCACTCGGGGGATGTCTGACTTCCAGTTTAGGGATCAGGTATAAACCAGCAGTTGGACATCTCTCTCACAATCCAGGACCACTGGCTCCTAACCTCTTGCCTGCCTGCCTGCTTGATCACCCCCAGTCATTCTACCTGCCTGATCACCCCTAACCCCTCTGCCTGATTGCCCCTAACTGCCTTTGCCTCAGCCCCCAGCCTCAGCTGCAGTCTGGCCTCCCTCTGCAGGAGGAGACCTCGCAGATCAAGGAAAGGTGCTGCCCCCATTACCTTGCAGTTGCTGCCACTGCTAGCCTGATCCTGGGCCCTTCACAGACATCTGTGGCTACCTGAGCCTTGGCCCTCGCAGCCATTGCAGCTTTGTCCAGAAGAACATCTGGAAGGTCGTCTGAAGACATCCACTATAATTAGCATATTACACTTTTATTAGTATAGCTATTTTCTTATCAATATAAAGTATATCAATACATAATTTAAAATCATATATACATGAAATTTTTAAAATTAATATGTAATAGATAAGTATTTCCATCTGTTAATTAAAAGAAAGATATTTAGCAATACATACATAACAGATTAATTTATTTATATAATCTCTACCATATGTCAACATAATTAATCATTATTAAGATAAATTAAATGTAAGGAGTTTTAATATCTTTAGGTTGGCCATTGACATTCATAAAAGTGTTATATCAGTTATGAATGTGCACACAAACATCCACAGACACATATATAATTTCACAATAGACAGACATAAGATAACAGACATTTTCATTTGTTCTTACCTAAACAATTTTCAATAAATATTCTTGCATATATGTATGTGAAATGTAAAATTATAAACATATATACATATATACATAAAAAGTAGGTTATTTTCTTTATTTATTAAGGTATTATATATATACACACACACACACATATATATATACATACACACACACATACACATCACATTCAAAGACTGTTAAATTGCATTGTTTACCCATATCTTCAGAAAAAAATCACTTCTACTGTCATGGTAAACAACCTGCTTCCCTATTTATAATGGTCTTGCCCTCTAGCAACTTCAGTGCAAAATTATCGCTAATTTGCCTACAAATGTCAGGTGGTCATAATAAACTGACTGCTAAGTGTATGTGTCCTTAATTAATTAACATCAACCAAATATCGTTTCTGGATAAAATATGTGCATACTTAAAGTTTAAAAAATATTTGTAACAGAGACAATTAAAGTTGGGGAATGCTATTAAAAATTCTGGAGTCCATGGCACAAATAAGTATCCGTATAAAGATTTTTAACCCACCTATCTTTGCCATTGGGGCTAGGTGAGTGTCACTGGGGTTAGAACTTAATCTTCACAAACTGCTTTACAAAATGGTATAGCAATTTACACTCCCACTAATGGTATTTGAAAGTACTTTTCTCTGCACACAGCATTACCAGCTATGGATGTCTCTGTCTTCCCCCCCTCACTCTATTGGTTAAAACTATATTACATTGTTATTTTAATTTTCATTTTATTGACAATGAGGTTGGATAATTTTTTGTATACTTTATGCTAAAGTGATCTTACTTGTTTTTATTTCTATTTTTATCATCTGTTTTCCTCTTTGATTAATTTATTTCTCATCATCTGGAAGGAATTCTTGTTCTAGTACCTATATGAACTTTATTAATTATGAGTTTGCATTTTATTTCTTTATTTGTGAATCATTTCTGCTGTCTATTAACATAAAAATTTACTTTTAAGCATTTAAGTATGTCTACATTTAGACAAATTAAACATGTGTTTATGACTTTTCTCTTATTTATACATAGCTTCATTTATTTGAATTATACATTTGTGATCACAACATTTTAATCTTTACTTTTTTGCAAATGCTATCTCACAACCATATTTCAATGTTATGCATATCTCTTTAGGAACATTGGGTATATTAGGTTTTGAGAGAAGATGAATAACATTTGGATTATACTATCTGGTAAATTTCTAGAATGTACATATTATTTGGACTCACTTGTTAAAAAGAGCAATATAATTTGCATACCAGGTCAAGAAAAATTATGTGTTATAAACTTGATATACATAATTTACTTTCTTTCCCAAAAGATGAAGCATCATCTCTCTAAAACAATCCCTTCTGGTAAGGTCACTTTTTACTAAAGTTGGAAACATATTTCGGTCTGTTCTTATGCCGCATGCATCATTGAACTTCTGCAGTCCCGCACCACAGAGCTTAGAGGATAAGCTTTTAGCTTGGAGTATTTTTAGAACAGATGTTGTCGGTTGTCTACCTTACCTTTTTCTATCAAATGTATGATTTTGAATGGTTATGCTTCTTAGATGGTCCTGACAGAATGAGCCAGCTGCAAAATGTATCAACAGTTAACTGAGGTAATTGAATAAGTAGGTGGGTTCTATTATTATTCATTTAAGATTGCATACTGCCTTCCAAATGCAATAGTATTCTTCTTTCCATAATTGCTATCAAAATGCACTCTCTGACACTAATGGAAAATAGCAAGTGATTTTTTTTCAAATCACTGGAATAGAGAAACCATAATTTTAATACAGAAAGAGATATTTTTATATTTACTACAGTGATAGCATATGGATGCAGTTTTTTTCTAACAGCTTATGCATGTGTTTATAATATAAGCTCAATAGAAATGTGGTTCCTTGACTGCAAGGATGGTGTCTTCACATTTGCCAGACTGATTCTTAACACAAAACTTGAATAAGAATAGTCTCTAAAATTTTTCTTAAAAAATACATAAAAGAAGAACTGAAAGAGTATTTCATTTTATTACACTAAAAATGGGCTTTTCAAGACAAATTCCACTCATTCTGATCTGATAGTAGCTTTTAAACTCTAAGTTTTGAAGAACTTTGGAAGTCTTAGATGAATGAGGAGCTGATATAATTTGACACGAGTACTTTCTAACTACAGTAAAATATCTGTATTAGACATGAATTTCATGATAAATCTTAGGATTTGAGCTAGTGTCAATGTCAATTGAGAGCACAACAAAGACAGAACAGTAATGATGCCTTAAACCAATTGCTACACTCATATATTTCTATAGATTTTCAAACTGAGGATAGGAGCACATTGAGAAGGAAATGGACCTGGAAATTAAGCAAGCTGAATTTTTAAAGTTCTGATATGTATTACATGCTAACATTATGCCAAGAGCTCTAAGGCTGCTACCTGACTTTAATCCTGACAACAATCATACATGACAGGTGCTTAATTCCTTTTTGCAAGTAAGAAAAAGTAGATCTACCTGGTTGGACAACTGACACAAAAGAATTTAAAAAACTAAAATATGAACCCACATCTGCCTTATTTCCAAGCCTATGCTTTTAACAACTACAGAAAAATATATGCTAGATAAAGTGTAGATATGCTATTGCTAGACTTTCCATTTTTCCTGTGTGAGATTTTTCTTTATACAAAGATTTCTTATAAGAACAAGAGAAGAAATTATATATCTCTGATTACTCTTACAGAGGGCAGAAAAACACACACACTTCTAATATTTCAAAATATATGATTGGGAACAAAGCCTCTCAAAAAATTGTTGAATATGGATATTTATTATTTATATGTGTAACCAGAAAAAGATGAAAAAAATGATAAATTTTAAAGATACACAGACATTCAGAGCAGGAATGCGTTCATTATTTTGGTTTTGGAGGTGTGATTGTAAGATTGGAGCAATCAGCACACCATATCAGTCTTCTGGTGTGTATCCACTCACCACTCATTATTTATTTAACAAATATAAAATAAGCTTCCATTAAGCAATGGACAAAAAGATGGATAAGACATATTTCCTTAACTTAAGACAAAATTGTATCTAATTACATCAGATAAATACCTTAAAATAAATGTAAAAACAGTTAACAACAAAGCATTGTGGAGTAAATGAAAAATTAATTGTTTCTACATAACACATTTGAAGATTCTTTCATATAAGTATTAGCTGAGATAAAACTTTGAAGTTCATAAGGCACAAAGAGTGGAGGCTATACTTAAAATGTAGAACAATGTAGTCAACCAATGATTCATATAAATTGTCCACTGTCATAGTAACATGTTCATTACCTCTACCCTAAACCCCCACAAATGCACACAGCTTTCATCAAATTGCACTGTTTCTATAACCAAAAGCTGCAACACATTACTTTCCAAAAGTAAGTATTTCAGAAGAATATCAATATCAATATGATACTGTATACGAGTTACACTCATAAAATCTTATATTTGCGATTTTGTGAACCATTGATAAAGTGAGATTTAAGACAATAAGAGTTTTGCTTAAGTAAGGCACACTAGATAATTTGTACTAACCCTCCTACTGAGACAAGTAGGCAATATGAACAAAAGAAAACTTATCTTCTTGAAAGCTTTAGAAATCTTTTTTTTAAAGTGAAAAAGTATAGGGTCATGATCCAGAACAATAAATAAATGTGGAGAGGAGAACCTAGGGCATATATAGATAAAAGAAATGGTTGCTTCAAGAGGTTGAGCAGCTATTTAATGGTGTGATAGGCTGGCAGTAAGTCTGAGCCTAAGACTTTTCCATATAGAGATGTTTCTGATAACCCACTACACAAAGGAGAAGGAAACATAGATGTAGTCCCTTCTAGAAACTAACCTAGAGGTAAGGGACAAGCTTCAAACGATATCAATCATCAACATTAGAAAATTGTGTTTGTGTTCCCTAGCTATTTCACAGAAACCAACAAATCTTCAGTAGAAGGCTCTAGTTTTAAAATATAATGACTAGCTTTTAATTAAAACTAGTCAGACAAGAAAATGATGAAACAGCAGACATTAAAAACAGTCCCCCTGATGATTCAGAGAAAAAATGTATTAGAATGAATTCTAAAAATAACTATTCTGAATATGTCCATAATGTTAAAATACATTAAGAATTTGTATAGGGAATTAGAAATCATAAACCATAAACAACTGCAAAATAAAATAACTTCTAGCTAAATACATAGTTCCATAGATTATTTCAACATTAAATTAGTCATAGCCCATAAAGAATAAGTGAATGGAAAGATAGATCAATAGAAAATATCTAATTAAATAGTAATATGCAAATTAACCATCACGCCAATACACCTAAGCCACACCCACAAGCCAAGCCATGCCCACCAGCCAATCAGAGCAGCTGTATGCAAATTAACCCAGCCAAGATGGAGGCTGGCAGCCACAGAGCTAGAGCAAACAGGAGGCTTCCATTGCACCAGCAATGGAGTTGAAACTGCCTGCCTAGGCTGGCCGGGCCTCTGCTCAAGACAACAATGTTTCAATTATAGAAGCCACGGAGCTGAAGCAAATAGGAGGCTTCATTGCCTGCCTAGGCCTTAGCTCAAAGCAACAATGTTTCAATTGTAGAAGATAAATAAACCCCAGAGACCTGCTTCCAGCCAGCCTCGCTGGGACCTTGGGTCAACAGCCCTCAGCCCCTCACCCAGGCTAGTCACACCCCCATGGGGTGAGGGTCCCCACTGTGGGGGTTGGTCAGCCTGCAAACAGCCATCAGCCCCTCACCCAGGCTGGCCAGCCACCCCAGTAGGGACCCAAACCCTGAAGGAACTATGGGCAGCCTGAATATGGCCCTCTGCGCCTCACCAGGCTGGCCACACCCCAATGGGGTGAGGGTCCCACTGGAGGGCTTGGCCAGCCTGCAAACAGCCATCAGCCCCTCACCCAGACTGGCCAGGCATGCCAGCAGGTGGACATCCCCCGAGGGGTCCCACACTGCAGTGAGAGGGCACATGCCGGGCTGAGAAACCCCCTGAGTGCACAAATTTTTGTGCACTGGGCCCCTAGTCTATAAGTAAGGACAAAGAAAAAGACAAGGTAAGAGATATGTGGTTCAAGCTTCTTATAAGGTTGTTTCTTCTCCTTTCCAAATCACTATTAAATAAACATCAACACCAACTAAGAGAGGAGAGATAGAGACTAAAGAATAAAGAACCCAAGACCATATATATATCTGTAATTCTTGGCCTAGTAATTTTAGTAGTTCAAAAATAAAGGAGTTGACAACAACAGATATTGGACACAGATTGGTTCTGAGATAAAAGTGATACTATCATAATAATCTGGTTATTATCTTACAAGAAAGAAGTAAAGGGAAGACTGCATAATATAGAAATGCCATTCATACAGCTTTGCTAACTGAACACTCTCCAAGTCTATTCCATTCAGATTGATAGAGAAAGGGAGGGACAAAGGCAGTTTGGACACATTCCCAATAAGGTCTCAGTGACATGGGGAGATTATAATAAATACTAGAGGCCCGGTGCACAAAATCTGTGCATGAGTAGGGTCCCTATGCCTGGCCAGCAATCAGGGCTGATTGGGGCCTTCCAGCTGCTGGCCAGGGCCTTCTTTCCAGCTGCCAGCCAGGACCTTCCTTCCCCAGCTACCAGCTGCCAGCCAGGGCCTCCCTTCATTCCATGTAGCCCCCTGGTGGTCAGTACATGTCACAGCAAGCGATCAAACACCTGGTCTCCCAAATTCCTGAGGGGACACTTTATATATTAGGTTTTTACATATATAGATGTTAGATATGTTTAAAAGAAATACACTTATCTAAGTAAAATTTAATTTACCAATATGAAAAAGTTTCTTAAGCAAGTATACCATTAGGAAAAACTAGTGATTTATAGTTGTGTTGATTCCTTTATAAAAGCTAAAAAAATCCTACTTTTAGTATTTAAATAAGATCTTTAGTTACAACATAAGGTAAACTTTGAAAACTCATAAAATATGATTACATTGGCTAAGCAAAATAAAGCTGGATGAAGGAAATCACATTGGACACCAGAAGAACATGGTGATAAAGCTTCAGAAACCTTCAAGAAGAGAAAATTTCAAAATTAAAATTGTAGGGAAATTTTGAGGTAAAATATATTTGTTAGTAGGAAGTATTCTTTCTGGTTATTAATTGTGCTAATTCCAGTTATTTTTTACTTTTATTTATTATAATTTCTCCTTATTCTAAATAATTGAGTCCTAGAGTTTTAGGTTAAAATTATTCTGATCTTGTGAATATTTTAGGTGTTTCGTTTCAGCACTTCTGGCCTTTATTTCTGTGCTTTAAGAATTCCTTCCAGCTCCACCATGCCCAGGTAGAGTCGAGTCTCAGAATGCATTTGCTGACTGTTCAGAGGAGATCTTTCTTCACTCTGAGCTGAACCAATTGCTCTAAGTTTCCAACCTGACTGGCAAGATCAGCTGTGTAATATTATTTTCTTTATATTATAAAGTGGAGTTGCAAGGCATGAAACTAGTTTCACAGTTTATTATTGAAAAGGAATATTGAACAAGTTTGAAAATTGCACCTCATGTCTATAGCACTGAACTATTCTACAATAGTGACCTTCAGCTGGGCCTGGAAATGTGAGAACCTCACAGCAAGCAATGCTTACCCTCCACAGCTGTAAAGTTCACTCTTTACCCAAAACTTCCTTGGCACTCCAAGTTGCAGGTGTGTGTCCATGTTGTTGTTTTGACAGCCTCAAGTCCCACAAAAGATTTAAAGGGCAGAATTTCAAAAGATTGCGGGAAAAAAATGGTTCCCTACCCTTTCTGCAGGCAACTTTTACATCTGGAGCTTTGGATAGTTCATTCTGTAAACCTCTGGCACAGTTTTTCTTCTGAGCTGCACTCTGCCACATGCTGTCATTTGACTCTTCTACAGTAAGCAGGCAGAAAAGAGTTCTGCCTCCTCCTGTCAAAGTATTAACCTTTTATCACCTAAGTACTCACATGTCTGAGTATAAGAGACAAAGTTCATTGCTGTTGTATTTCCAGATCATGCAGCTATTTAATTTTTACATCAAATCTTTGGCATTGGAGCAGAAAAATGAAAATACTATGGATGTTTTCAGGATCAGTTTTGGACTGGCAATGATTTCTTGAAGTAGAAGTAAACAGTCTGGATATCGGGCATGTATTTTTTGTATGTTAAAGTTTACCACAGAAAACTAACATTGGACTAATTCTGATTATTATTCAACAAATATATATTTCAGGTCTACTATGTGCAGGACCTCTGGTGGATACTGAATAAAAAAAGGAGAACATATCTTGAACACCTTCATATATATTAATTTCTACTATAATTTAGAAGTTGATGAGAAGAAAAACCCTTTACTATTATTCTGATTAGAAACATCCAGTCCTGTAATTCCTCAAGGATCTGTGGCCCTGAGCATCAGGGCTGAAGGTTTAAATTCACTGGGAATACTTTCCATCTACGTTCAGCTTTTCAACTTGCAAAGGATATGCTTGTACATCTGTAAAAGTTTGTTCTTGGATTTTGTATATTGAATATCATATTGTAAAAATCACTTTATCCATTTATTTCTGTTAGTTCCAATGTTTTTCAAATCTTTTTTTTTTGTCTTCTGCATTTACAACACAGGAGTCATAATGTGAGCAAAATAGTAAATAGAATTTGCCTAAAATTAGGTAATTAAAATGAATTCATTTTCCCTGAAATTAGTGCTATGGTAAGTCATCAAGAAGCAGTAAGTTCCTCAATGAATTCCTTAAAATTTAAAGCTGAACACAAAGAAACTGAGAGTTGTTGTTTTTTAAATGCAATGAGTCCAAAAATTGTAAAAACAAAAATAAAATAATATATAACTAAAAAGCAAACAGGCTGAAGAGTCACTATCAGCAAACTAGGAGGACAAAAAGTAAGTGTAATCCTAAGAAAATATCAGAACCTTTTTTCTTAATGTATTTCAAAAACAATTCTTTTTCTCTCTGAACAAATACATTAGCTATGCAACCCATCACTTTAACAATTTGAAAGCAGCTCCCAGTAGATAAGGAGATGGAAATGGGTGGATAATCTCATCCAGAGGAGAAATCCACAGTGTAACTCTTCTAATTTTACATAATACTTTATGGAAAAGACACAACAGAAGATTCATAATCATATCACTGCCCCTTTACTTTGGCCTGTACTTTACATAAACCTCACCAAATTGATTTTTTACTATCAGGAGAGAGCTTCCAGCAGGTAATTTTATGGTGTCAGTTTATTAATGTTCTTCCTAAAATAAAAAACAAGACATGAATTCAGATTATAAAGAGCCAGGATTTTAGGAAATAAAAGGTAATTTTTATCTCTGTATCTTAACCAATTAATACACACACATGCACACACACACACACAATCCAGAAGAGTTAAAAAGACTTTGACTAGAACAATGATACTCAAAAATTTTGCTTTTAGGACCCTTTTATAGTCTTAAAATTTTGTTGAATACCAAAAAAATCTTTCATTTGTTATGGTCATAAATAGACTATTGGGGACCAGTTATAATTCTAAGAAACTAGAGGCCCAGTGCATGAAATTTGTGCACTCATGAGGGGGTCCCTCAGCCTGGCCCATGCCCTCTCACAGTCTGGGAGCTCTCAGGGAATGTCTGACTGATGGCTTAAGACCGCTCCCCCAGGGATGTCAGTTGGACATCCTTAGTGCTGTTGTGGAGGCAGGAGAGGCTCCTGCTACCACCACTGTGCCCACCAGCCATGAGCCCGGCTTCTGGATAAGTGGGGCTCCCTCCCCCTGTGGGAGTGCACTGACCACCAGAGGGCAGCTCCTGCCTTGAGCTTCTTCCCCCTGGTGGTCAGACTGGTCATTTTGCCATTCAGTCAATTTGCATATTAGCCTTTTATTATGTAGGATATGAGTCGTGCTGTTAACTGTGATTGTTCTACTCTGATTAGAGAAAGCACATTTTAACCTGGATGAGAGTTGTACAACCTGGGATATGGGAGCTAACATCAGAATGCAGTCCATCCTCCTGTCCCAAGAACTGCCTACCATTATGGAAAGATTTCAAACCTTGTGGCTGAAACAATCTATGTTCCATTGAATGTACTGTAACTCTGAAATGGGGGAAGTCAGTTGTCTGCACCCTCTGCCACCTCCCCCAAACCGCCTGCCCCATCAGGGGTGAGCCTGATCAAATCTTGGTCGCAAGCAGCCTTTCAAGGTCCTTGCCTGGTCTATGCACTTGAGCCTCATCAGCTTAGTGTCCAGGCATGGTCTTGCATGGTGCAGGACTTCAGTCTGGTATTCCATCTGGCTGTGCATGGTAAGCCTCCAGAAATGTGAGACAATCAATTTTTGCTGATTTAAGTCATCCCATTTGAGGTAGTCTGTTTCAGCATTCCTAGGAAAATAATATACCCTGCAACAACCAACTTCCCTGAAATAATCTGATGTGGAGGTGAATATATCGTGCATGCCTGGAGAGGGTGTTCCTAGGGTTCTGCTGGGGTAAGGTAAGCAATTCTGGATCCCAAAGGACTTTGAGTCTTTGGGACTTTTAGAAGAGAAGTATAGTCATCTTCATTGACAATATCACGAATTAGGGAATAAGAGTGAGAGAGCAAGAGTGTTTAAGATAAAGAGAGGAGAAAGTGGAGAGCGAGAAGGAGAGGTGTTTCCTTAAGTCTTAACTGTAGAAAAGAGAAACATTCCAACAGCAAGAACCAAGAGTAATGATCCCTTCATTACTACCCAAATGAAAGACTATAAATCATGAGTGATTCTCTTCCAAATGGAAAAGCGTCACAGACCCTTTAGTTGCCAATTGGGCCATATTTCTCAGACATGAGTGGGCACAAGGCTCATGGCATACTGCTGAAATAAGCATTTTTAGAAGTCCCCTGGGAGACGAGATGTGGTAGAAGGCTTTATTTGCATGGAGAAGGCTTTATTTCCTTGAGTTGTAAAGTCCGATGCCCCTTAAACCAGTCCTGAAACAGGTGCAGCTGGGGGTCCAGCAGAACCAAAAACAGGGCAGTGTCCAGAGCTTCCATTCCATGCTGCAGCCGGGTCCAGTTCATCATCCAAGCTAATTAAAGCCCATTAGTCCATTGTGTGGAGCCTGCATGGCCATGGACCATGAGGGCACAGGGGAAAGTAGCCCCTGTAACAGGAGAGCCAGGAGCCCAGATTGTGGGAGAGAGATAAGATCCTTTTTTTTCAGAAGTTTAAATACTCAGCTTTCACACCCTTGCAGAGGCCATGCCAATTCCGGCCACTGACTCACTCCCAGGTGTAACTGGCTTATTTCACTTAGCATAATGCTCTGCAGTTCCATCCATGCTGTTGCAAATGGTAAGAATTCCTTCTTTTTTATAGCAGCATAGTATTCCATTGTGTAGATGTACCACAGCTTTCTAATCCATTCATCTAATCCATTTATCTAATCCATCCACTTAAGCTGTTTCCAAATCTTAGCTATGGCAAATTGTGCTGCTATGAACATAGGGATGCATATATCCTTTCTGATTGGTGTTTCTGGTTTCTTAGGATATATTCCCAGAAGTGGGATCACAGGGTCAAAAGGGAGATCCATTTTTAACTCTTTGAGGAAATCCATACTGTCTTCCATAGTGGCTGCACCAGTCTGCATTCCCACCAGCAGTGCATGAGTGTTCCTTTTTCTCAGCATCCCCTCCAGCACTTGTCATTTGTTGATTTGTTGATGATAGCCATTCTGACAGGTATAAGATGGTACCTCATTGTTGTTTTTATTTGCATATCTTGGATGATTAGTGACTTTGAGCATGTTTTCATATGTCTCTTGGCTTTCTGAATGTCCTCTTTTGAAAAGTGTCTGTTTAGGTCCTTTGCCCATTTTTTGATTGGATTGTTTATCTTCCTTTTGTTAAGTTGTATGAGTTCCCTATAAATGTTGGAGATTAAACCTTTATCAGTGATATCATTGGCAAATATGTTCTCCCATGTAGTGGCTTTCTTGTTGTTTTGTTGATGGTTTCTTTTGCTATTCAGAAGCTTTTTACTTTGATGTAGTCCCATTTGTTTATTTTCTCTTTAGTTTCCAATGCCCTAGGAGCTGTATCGGTGAATAAATTGCTTTGGCATATATCTGAGATTTTGTTGGCTTTGGATTCCTCTAGTTTATTATTATTATTATTATTATTATTATTATTATTATTTTCTATCTTATGTTTAAGTCCTTTATCCATTTTGAGTTTATTTTTGTGTATGGTATAAGTTGGTGATCTAGTTTCATTTTTTTGCATGTATCTGTCCAATTTTCCCAGCACCATTTATTGAAGAGACTATCATGACTCCATTGTATGTTCGTGCCTTCTTTGTCAAATATTAATTGAGCATATTTGTTCAGGTCAATTTCTGGGTTCTCTATTATATTCTATTGGTCTATATGTCTGTTCTTGTGTCAGTACCAGGCAGTTTTTAGAACAGTGGCTTTGTAATACAGCTTGACATCTGGTATTGAGATCCCACCTACTTTATTCTTCTTTCTCAGGATTGCTGTGGCTATTTGGGGTCTTTTTATATTCTGTATGAATTTTTGGAGAGTTCATTCTAGGTCTGTGAGATATGCCGTTGCTATTTTAATGGGGAGTGCATTGAATTTATAGATTGCTTTGGGTAAGAAGTTGGTACATTTTAGATGTTTGGGTTTTCTCTGGAAATCAAATAATGATTATGCCTCTTTTTCAGTAAAAAAAAAAAAAATATTAGGGACTAAAAAAAAAAAAAGCAAATATAAACCTTTTCTAAGAATGCATCCAACCAAGAATCCAGGATTTCAAGTTAATCAGACAATTTACTTAAATCTTATCGGAGAAAAATATAAAAAACTGATATATTTTTAAAAATCATCCAGAGTAAATAAAAAATCAAATCCATAGTCAGAAGAAGCAACAGCACACAAAAATCTACATTTAGGTAACACAAAGGGTTAAATCTACATTTAGGTAACACATAACGTATTCAGGAGTTAAAGAAAAATCTTTTCATAATAAACTGATGGGTAATTTCAACAGATAAATGAAATATATGAAAAAAACAACTGAAAATTCTAAGATAGAAAGTACAATATCTGAATTTTAAAATTCATAGGCTTTATTGTCAAGAGGATCTTTTCTCAGTGATCATTAGTATGTGGAGCATTCCAAGAATTACAAATAAGTTCTATCAATGTTCTGCTAATTGAACTGAAATTAATCATAGGAGCAAGATGAGCCAAACACACACAATACATTCCAACATTACTACTACACCAATAAGTTAATAAAATTATATTTTTGAGGGGTTAGGTAGGGTATTATTTTCTTCCTTTATTCTGTTTTTCTATTTTTTTTAATTAACAAAAAAGTCTTTTCTTTAATGTATTTTTAAATGGAATTCACAATTATGATTTCAGTGATTTGAGGTTTAAAATTGAAGTCTGGCTTGTTTGAGACTCATCTCTTGAGAGGCAACTAAAAATTAATGTGTTGTCCTAGCCATTTTGGCTGAGTGGATAGAGCATCAGCCTGTGGACCAAAAGATCCTGGATTCTATTCTAGTTAAGGGCATGAACTTTGGTTGCAGGCTCCTCTCTGGCCTGGGCCCTGGTCAGGGCTCAAGCAGGAGGTAACCAATCGATATGTTTCTCTCACATCGATGTTTATGTCTTTCCCTCTCTTTTCTACTCTCACTAAAAATCAATGGAAAAAAATCCTCAGATGATAATTACCAAAAAAAAAAGTTAAAAAATTAAGTTAACGTGTTATCAAGTCTTATTTCTGAATACTACCTCTCGCATAGGAAATTTTCTGCAGTCTTGAGCAGTAGAGAATTGATAATCCCCACTTTAACAGATTTTGAAAAGTATAATAAAATACACAACAGTTACATTTTACAGAACTATCCTTACTGACTCAGAAAACTTGAGAATCTTAGAATATGTCAGGGTCCATAAGCACTGGGAACATTGTGATCATCATTGGCATAGACATCAACTAGTCAGTGGGACTTGCATTTGGTTTGAATTCTTTATAAAGAAACCGTACCATGTCTATTGAAGTGTTACAGTTTAATTCAAAGGATAACAATCTTGTTTGCACTTATCATCCCTTTAAGCACAGCTCACCGTATTGCACATTCATTTGTATTTCTTGAAGTTATTGCATTATTTTTGACACCCATTCCTGATTTAGGATGTAGTCATCCAGTTGTTTATTCACTCACTCTCCAATGATTCCATTATTTTTATTTCACTGAAAAAGAAAAGAACAAGCAAGCAGAGATCTTCCTCTTTCTACCAAACACTGAATCAATCAACCTCTATCAGTGCCATATCCGCTGTCTGCACGCCGGATGCAATCCAGCAGCTGCCTCCGTGTATGACTTGGATTGTAAGAGCAAATTCAAGGGCATCATCCCTGCAAGTTTGAGCTTTCCACTTAATTATTGTCTTTGCCTTCACATATGAACCATTGCTGAAGGATAAATTATGCTTTAATATTACCGTTGCCTGATGCTTTTCAATGAACTCTCCCTTCATCTCATACCCTTTTCCAGATGATACTCTTTTTTTTTTTCTATCTCACTGTTATGGATTGAATGTCTGTTTCTCCCCAAATTAATATGTTGAATTTAATTCCTGGTGTGATGGTATTTGAAAGTGGAGCCTTTAGTATTTGATTAAGTCATTAGGCCCTCATGATAGGATTAGTATCCTTCTAAAATGAGGCCAGAAAGTTCTCATATCTTTTTGTAATATGATACAACAAAAATTCAGCAGTCTGCAGCTAGGAAAAGAATTCTTACCAGAACCTGGGAATGCTGGTACTCTGATCTCAGACATTCAGCTTCTAGAACGTGAGAAATACATTTCTGTTGTTTATAACCCGCTTATTCTAGATTTCTCAGTTACAGCAGCTAGAACTGACCATGGCTCTTTCCTCACAATAAAATCTTCAAAGGAGTTGTCAATACTCATTGTTTCTCCTTCCTGTTCTGCGATTCTCTCTTGAACTTTCTCCAGGGATCACTTGCCTCCACTATCCCCTACAAGCGTTGTTGTCAAAGTCACCAGTAACATCCTCTGTGTTAAGTCCCACAGTGAATCTTCAGTGCTCATTTTACCAAGCCTATTAGGACCACGTGATGTTTATCACTGCTTCTTTCTTAAAAATAACTTCTCACTTGTCTTCTGGACACCAGTGTTGCTTTGTTCTCTTCCTTTGCTTTTTCTCTTCTGCGTTGTTTTCATTTGTATCTACAATGAGTAGCATCTAGTATTTAGTCATCCGGTTGTTTACTCATTCACATTGATACAGGCATTCAATAAATACTCTTTCAATGAATGAAAACATGAATAGTATGTTAAAACTATTCTTGCTCTTCAACTAAAGGCAATCGTAGAGTGGAGCCAAATATAAGCACTAAAATTTGATTGCCAATCACTTGTCTCTTCTAACAACAGAATAACATGAAGAGAAAAGGTTCCTATAAAAATCAAATGCTGCTTAATGACAGTTGTCATGCAGTGCTTTTGTATGTTAAGTCACAAGATGCTCTACCTTTTAATTTTAGCATTGGACTGCTAATCAGAGTATAAGAAACACTGCTTAGCATTTGTATATGATGTTAACTTTACTGTATTCATCTATACTGTGTTCATAAATATCACAAAGATATACTTTCCTCTACATATAAGATTTTTATGCAAATTAAATGCTTGTCAAAAGCCTTCTCAAATTAAATGATGAGGATAGACAGATACATAAAACATTTGTCTTAAGATTACTATAAGACAAAATTTTCATTAAAAGAAAACACATAAACAACGAAAATAACATTCTGCTAATTGTCCAAGAATTATTAGTGTCTCTAGCATGACCCCTAGAGGCTCAACAAGGTCTCTATAAAATAAGAGCAAGCAGAGCTGGAAAACATGAAATTTACTACATAATTTGGCATGCATAATTATATTTTTCTTTGGTTAAAAATAGTTTATTATGCCCTAGCTGGTTTGGCTCAGTGGATAAGAGCATCAGCCTGTGGACTGAAGGGTCCTGGGTTCGATTCCAGTCAAGGGCACATGTCTAGGTTGTGGGCTTGATCCCCAGTAGGGGGCATGCAGGAGGCAGCCAATCAATGATTCCCTCTCATCATTGATATTTCTATCTCTCTTTCCCTCTCCCTTCCTCTCTAAAATCAATAAAGATTTTTTTAAAAAATGGCTTATTATGACTGAGATTATTCTAATAAAGTAATTACAATCTAAGAAGTTAGGAGATTAAAAAATGTCATTATTTAATTTTTTCAGGACAGACATACTTGAAGTATGCTCAAGCAGCATAGTTATATGATTCAAGGCCAGCTCACTATTTTACCTAGCAAACTTAGTCTTGGTTAGGTAAAGAAAAGACAGATGTGATTTACTAACTATTTGAGAATAAAGGCACTGCATAATTTTAATGGATCTATAATTGCAATTTCCAAGTATCTTTCCTTCCTCAACTAATTGGGTAATGACATTGCTAGAATTAATCCAAGGTCATCAGTTTGCACACAGTGCAGATGGTTTCTCTACTTTACGGGCATACAGGGGATTTGAGATTACTGTTGCCTGCTGCTTTTCAAACTAATTTTTATTCTTAAAAATCCACATTTTTACTGCAGTTGAACGGCTACACCATATGTTGCTTTATGAATACTTTAAAATATCTGGTGCATGTAATTATTACACTAAAACTAGAATGCATTAGTACTTTTCAATTTGTTGTAAGGAAAGGACACTTACAGTACTCTGCTTTGTGTGCTTTGCATTTATTTTTTTTCTCTAAGTAGCTTTATATTACAGTCCCAGTGAGAATTTTAACCTAAAATATATTGCTTGGCTGATCTGTCTCCTCATATGCAATATATCCCAGCATAGTTCCGAGCTTGCCTAATGCTATTTGAGATGCAATGTTAATTTATCTAGCTGCTGGAAAGTTTGGCTGTGAACTATTTTTCCAGCTTCCTTTGTGGTAGCCATGAAAAAGAGGAATGAGGCATTTCTGTGCTTTTGTTAGAATTCTGACATACCATTGGCATGTTTGGCAATTTGGAGAATTGAGAAGTCATCTTATGTATTTTGATGAGAGAACTGTCTTTACTAAAAAGAATAGAAAGAATATTTATTTGTTAATATGTAACAGACATCAAGTATTGGCACAGAGGATACCTCTTTTACACAAAACCAATCTGGGAGATCAGAACGCATATGTATCATTTTATATACAAAAAACTCAAACTCACTCAAGGTCATGCAGCCAGTAAGTTACAAGGTTAGGACTTGCTTCTTTGGTATTCCTAGAGCCTGTTCTCCCCCAGTGGATAGGATTGGTGTCCTGTCTTTCTCATTTTCCTCTTACCCCATTCATCCTATATAATAAGAGGGTGATATGCTAATTAGCCCTGATATGCTAATTAGTTGTGACCAATATGCAAATTGAGCATCACTACAACATACAAGATAGCCATCCTTGTGTGGCCACAAGATGGCTGCTATAAGATGGTCTGCAGGGAAGGGAAGTTGGGGGGAACCATGCCTGCAGTGGAGGGTAGTTGAGGTCGATCAGACCTGCAGGGGAGGGTAGTTGGGAGGGACTAGGCCTTCAGGGAAGGGCAGTTGGTGGGGACCAGGTCTACAGGGGAAGGCAGTTTGGGTTGATCAGGCCTGCAGGGGAGGGCAGTTGGGGGGCACCAGACCTACATGGGAGGGCAGTTGGGCAGTACCAGGCCTAGAGGGGAGGGCAGTTTGTGGGGGACCAGACCTGCAGAGGAATGCAGTTAGGGGCTACCAGGCCTGCAGGGGTTGGGCTGGCAGGGGAGCAGTTAGGCATCGATCAGGCTGGAGTGGGTAGTGGGTGATCAGGCTGGCAGGCAGAAGTGGTTAGAGGCAAACAGACAGGCAGGCAGATGAGCGTTTGGGAGCCAGCAGTGCTGGATTGTCAGAGGGATGTCTGACTGCCCAGTGGGATCAGACCTAAATGGGCAATTGAACATCCCTCAAGGGGTCCCAGATTGGAGAGGATGCAGGCTTTGCTGAGGGACACACACACACACACACACACACACACTCCTGTGCATGAATTTCATGCACCGGACCTCTAGTAGATTAATAACTAGCCATGCAAGGCAGGTAGGCAAGATAAACCTGTACTAGTTAGGGTTCTTAAGAGAAACAGAACAATAAGTTTTATATCTATCTATCTATCTATCTATCTATCTATCTATCTATCTATCTACCTATCATCTATCATATGTCATCTATCGTCTATCTCTAGCTCTATCTCCATCTCTATATATCATCTATGTGATATATATATATATATATATATATATATATATATATATATATATATATGAGAAAGAGGGGGAGAGAGAGAGAGAGAGAGAGAGAGAGAGAGAGAAAGAGAGAGAGAGAGATGAGTCAGTCAGCTAGAGATTCAGAGGAGCCAATAGTATATTTACAATATGGATGCAAAGTTCCAAGAACCGGGAGAAGTGAATGTACGGTTCCTGACCAAAGGCCAGCAAGCCTGAGACCCGGGAAGAATTGACGTTTCACTATGATGCTGAAGGCTTTAGTTTGAAGGCAATCTGGCAGGAGAAATGATTTATTCTCAGGTGAAAGGTCAGCCTTTTTGTTTTACTGGGGACTTCAAAGGCCTACTCACATTAGGGAGGACAACCTGTTTTATTCAGTCTACTTATTCAAATGTTAATCTCATCCAAAAACATCC
This sequence comes from Murina feae, assembly GCA_004026665.1. Lineage (NCBI taxonomy): Eukaryota > Metazoa > Chordata > Mammalia > Chiroptera > Vespertilionidae > Murina > Murina feae. Next base: position 20,487 of record PVJC01005600.1, read on the forward strand.
TTCCAGAAAAGCCTGGAATAATATTTGAGGAAATATCTGGGCACCTCATGGCCTAGTCATGTTGACACATAAATTTAATCATCACAGAAACAGAAAGGTTTTTGTGATATTTATATTTTTTTTCTACTCTACTTTTCTAATTTAGGTTTTGAAACTAATCTCCATAAATCATTTCATAAGTGAATACATTAAATCCTTACATAAATGGAAATTACATATACATTGTAAAATTCACCAATGTAGTGAAGCAAAAAACAGAAACCTAGAAGTTTATATCACACTGTGTAATATATTAGAAAAATAGGACACAAATCACTGATCCTCTGTGTGAACTGGGTTACATCAGAGGACTTAAGTGTGGAGAGCAAGTGTGACCTGTCCTGGAATCTGAAAGATAGGTCATAATCAGTTAAGGTAAATGGTCAAAGAAGGCTATTTCTAGCCTAAGAAAAGGCCTCAATGGAGTACAAAGGGACCCATTTGCTCAGTAAATTTTGAAGAATTTCTTGGGGACTATCAAGGATCAAATAAGAGAGACTAATTAAAAGGACTATAGATACTATCAAATTTCTCAAGCAAAATTTGGTCTAGAGAACGGTGACATCAACTGATGATTTTGAACCAAAAAATAATATGATGGAAGTAATTGGGTTTCTGAACAATTAACTTGAGGTGATGAGTGAAATGGATTCAAAATAAAAGCATAGAGATAAAAGGAAAACAAATGAAAACACCTAATTCTTGGTACAGATTTGTGAGTGTTTATAGCAGGGTAACTGCAGAAGGATAAAAATGAAAGAAAACCTTACTAAGGAAAACTAAAAATAAATAACTGTAAAGAAGGAAAAATTGAATGATTTATCAAGATTTTGAGACAAGGCAGCTTGAGAGAATGATCAAAACTGAAAATCAGGCAATGAGGCTTTGACATATCTCTTTGTCAAGGATAAATGAGAAGAAATAGGAACCAATAAAGGAAGTTGGATCGTAAGGAAGAGAGGATCATATTGGGAAATGTACCGGGAGATCTAAAGAGGAGAATGTGTCAAAAAGTGGATATGTTACAGAAAATACAGACTTCTATACACATGGAGAAGACAGACTAGTTGGAGGTTCCAAAAAGGAAATAATTGGTGGAACTGTTTGTAGGCCTTTTACTAAATGAACATTCCACACACTAATCAATTGCAGAGGAAAACATTGTCACTGAATTCTAATTGCTAACTTTTCACTACTTAATCTCTCTATGGAGATAGGAATTAGTTATGGAGTGTTTATGTAGATGTTTGCCACAAACTCATTTGCATGGAAAAGCACACAACAGTCTGACCCCTGTCAAAATAATTAGCTAAGCAAGAGCTAAAGCCTTTGATTTTCAAACATTCCAAGTATTAAATCTTTATTTAAAAATCTGAAGCTAAATCAACACATTTTACAGGAATAATAAGCACTGTCTATAATGCTACAGTATTTGTCAAGTTACTTTTTCTTTGCTTTTTCTTATCTATTTCATAAACTATCTAATTTAGTAAAAATAAAACATTAGCAGCTGGTAATAACTAAGATAAGGAGAAACGGAATTTCTTCTCATTGTTCTCATTCCTCTCATTCTATGTTAGGCATTATAAACTTGAAGTAAAATCCATTTCAATTAAAAGAGCTCTGTTCTCTTACTGTAGGGCTTGATAAAGAGCATTACTGCATTCAGCTCAATCATAACTTAATCACCATGTGTCTATCACCTAACACAGAGCTCAGAGGAATACATCCTTTTCTCTTCCTCCATGAAGTAAAAACCCAAGACTGAAGGATGCTTGTAAGAGGCTTGTTACTCAACTCATTCTCTGCTTTTCTCCTCCCTTAAAATTGAGAAAGGGAACCAAAGACTTGTATTTCTGGAAGAAGTGATGTGATTTTTGATGCTTGTAATAAGTTCATTTTATATAAATTTAACCTGATTCTTCAAGTTAGCTTACTATCCTCTATCAAAAGCTTAAAACAATAAAAAGTTGATATTTTAGGTTAACATTTCTAATGAAGCCACAGTCATTTTGGTAAATTAACTCCCCCACATTTCCATGTCTTCAAGTAATTTTAAAAATTAAACTTTTTTGGCACTTACTATCCTAAATTCTGTGGATATGAAGATGAATGAGAAGTCATCCTTTCTTAAGTGTGCTCTATAGTGGCAAAAGAATATATATATTATAATAAAAGCCTAAGCAACCTTTACAGCAGAATGACCAGAATGAATAGTTGCTATGGTGCGTATTGACCACCAAGGGGCAGATACTCAAAGCAGGAGCTGCTCCCTGGTGGTCAGTGTGCTCCCACAAGGAGAGCACCACTCAGCCAGAAGCCAGGCTCACTGCTGGTGAGTGCAGTGGCGGTGGCAGGTGCCTCTCCTGCCTCCATGGCAGCACTAAGAAGCAGCAAGTAGGCGGGTGGTAAGGTGGTAAGGAGCAAAGGGTCCCAAACTGCAAGAAGGTGCAGGCCGGGCTGAGGGATCCCCAACCCCAATGACGAATTTCATGCACCATGCCTTTAATATATATACACATTAATCTTTTGTAAAATAAATTTGTAAAGTAAATTTTCCTGAGACATCTGGGATTTATCCTAATTAGCAGTTATTTCTCTAATCTCTTTTTCTGTTTCCTTTATCCCTGTGTAGTTTTTTTCCTATCTTTAGCAGTGTAGGATAATGTAAGGAATACTGAACTCAATTGTTAGGTAAGGGTTCCAAGAGTCCAATTTGACACTAAATAAATGTGTTTACTGGACAAAGTCCCTTAAACTCTAAGCCTCAGTTTAATCACCTGTAAAATTGATTAGGTAGTATCTCCAACACTAATTTATGTGTAATCTGATCAAATAGCCTCAATAAACAGGTTCTTGGTGAACATATTAGTTTATCCATTCTAATAAGATACAAATATTATAAAAATGAAAAGTAAACTACAGATTAGAAAGATGCAGCCGTAACACAATAGCTATCTATCCTATATAATAAAAGAGTAACATGCAAATTGACTCTAACAGCAGAACAACTGGGAATAGCTGGTCACTATGACACACACTGACCACCAGGGAGCTGCCTCTGGTGATCAGTGCACTCCCACAGAGGGAGCTCTGCTCAGCCACAAGCCAGCTGATGGCTGCCGGTACAACAGTGGTGATGGGAATCTCTCCTGCCTCCTCAGCAGCACTAAGGATGTTCAAATGAAGCGTAAGCCTGATCCCCACTGGCAAGTGGACATCCCCTGAGGGCTCCTGAGCTTCCAGAGGGATGTCTGACTGCCAGCTTATGCCTGATCGCCTGGGGAGTGGGCCTAATCCAGCAGGTGGACATCCCCCAATGGTTCCAAGACTGCAAGAGGGCACAGGCTGGGCTGAGGGACCCCCCTGAGTGCACACACTTTTGTGCACCAGGCCTCTAGTATATAGATAAAAATCCAGGGGCTATTGCAACCAAACAGATGACTGAATGAATGACCAAACAGGCTGAGTGGGATGATAAGGCAGGCAGGAGTATTAGTGAGGGATGACCAAATCACTGAATAGCAGGTTCTGTGGGGCAACCAGACAAGCAGGGAGGGCAGTGAGGGGTTACCAGGCCAGCAAAGGGGGAAGTAGGGAGTCACTAGACCAGCAGTGGGGCAGTTGGGGGTGACCAGGCCAGCAGGGGGGGGGCAGTTGGGAGCAACCACACTGGCAGAGGGGGCCAGAAGGGCAACCAGATTGGCAGAGGGAGGCTATTGGGGCAACCAGGATGTCAGGGGGGCAGTCAGGGGTAACCATGCTGGCAGGGGGGTAGTTTGGGGTGACCAGGCTGGCAGGCAAAGGCAGTTAGGGGTGATCAGGCTGGCAAGGGGCCAATAGGGGCAATCAGGCAGGCAGGCAGGTGAGCAGTTAGGAGCCAGCAGTCCCAGATTGTGAAAGGGATGTCTGACTGCTGGTTTAGGCCCAAAGGGTCCTGGATTGGAGAACATGCAGGCTGGGCTGAGGGTATCCCCACCCCCTCCCCTCCCCCCCCCCACACCAAATTTCATGCACAGGGCCTCTAGTGTCATAATATTTCAAATTGTAATATATTCTGAACATAGCTAAAACAATTAGTACACAATATGCCATATGTCCAAATAGAAAAATTAATTACCAAAGCAACTTTCTGAGTGATTGTACATTTCTTATATTCTGAAGGAGGGTTTCTTACATATTTGCATATATTAAAAATTCTCCCCACATATGCGATTACTCTGCATATTTCCTTTGGAATTTTGCTTTCCATGTACGTTTATGCAGTTGCTTTTCCATTATGGAAGTTGGCACCTCTGAGGCGACTACTGGAAATAGTCCTGAAGCCAGAGGCTGCTGTTGCCCTCCACTGCCACCACAGCTACTTCTCAAACACAAGATGTCAGAGAATAGGCAACCAAAGCTGCAGTGTGTGGATTCCTGAATCTGATGGAGCACCCACCATAGCCACAGCTTCAACATGCACATAAGGGATGAATGCAAGAATGCTGGTGACAGGTATCTGCACACGTGCCAACTTTTTAAAAAAAATAATCAAGTACCTGAAAGGAAAGGGTGCTGCCTTATCATCACCTTCCAGAACTCACACAAGTGCATTTTTTTTTGGTAGAACCTAATTTGTATCTAGATGAAAGGCATCAATTAGCTCATTTATTGGTTAAATGTTCAAACTTTGGTGTAAGACTATTGGACTAACATTTTACTTCCACCATTTATCCAACTATGGGACATACACCAGTTACTTAAATTCCCTGTTCCTTGGAGCGTTTCCTAATCATAAAGTGAGAATGATAATACTACCCACCTTGTGCTATTCTGAGGATTAAATGCAGGAAACTGTGGACAGCATCTAACTCAATGATTGGCACTTGGTAATAAACAGTGCTAATGGCAATGATGATTGTGTAAGACCAATTGTATTTATCAGCTCTTAACAGGGTCCTTCTGAAAGAATTTTAGCATTTGGCCATTCATATATATTTAATTTTTCTATGGCTAATTGGTTAAATGCTCTGTATTATATGTGCATGTGTATGTATTTTTTCTTATAATATTTTGTGGTTATAAAATGGCCATATTTTATAGCCCAAAATTAACTGTTTTATTATGCAATAAAACCTTTGTGAGGGAAAGCTCATCATCCATAAAGATGACAAAATACATTTTTTATAAATATTAAGGTCTATGATACTTCCATGGCCATTTATAACTGCCTTCTGTAGGACTTAATTTGAATTTCTAATACATTATCTATCCTGTTTAAGACTTTCTAGACCACTTAAAGAGGGGCCTTAGTCTCCAGATTCTAGTTTTTTAATGATTTTATGACTTAATGAGAACTTCCAATGGAGCTAAGTACATAGTGGGTTCTAAGTAGAGATCAGTTTCCTTTTATTTACACAGTTCCACAGGGTTTGGGCAAGTTGTCTTCATTTTAGAGTAAGAGAGAGAGAGAAACATCAATGATGAGAGGGAATCATTGATTGGCTGCCTCCTGCACGTCGGACCAAGCCCACAACCCAGGCATGTGTCCTTGACCAGAATGGAACCTGGCACCCTTCCGTCTTCAGCCAGATGCTCTTTCCACTGAGCCAAACTGGTTAGGGCTAAAGTTAGGTTCTTATGGCAGTGTGCATAATGGCCACAAATTCCTCCTTTCCCTATGCTCATGTGCCTCTCCTCTTATGAAGAGGTGAAAAAAAAATGTTTTCCATTTGGGCTTGACCATATTAGAAAATATAATGTAGAGTCTTAAAAATTGATTGCATACTGAGTGGTTGTCATATGTTGCTGTGAAAAACCCTCCACCATGTGGACAAGCTGGGGCTAATTTCCTTAATAATAAAAAGCAATATGGAGAAAAGTTCCAAGCCTTCCCTGGCTCTCTGCCTGTCTCAAATATGTGAGGGAGGCTTTTAGACTACCAGTCTCTTTCTAACCAAACTGATCCAAACTGGAAGAACTGCCCAGATAACCCACAGAATTGTGAGGAAAATGAAAATGTATTGCTTTAAGCCATATACTTTGGTGCCAGTTAGCTGAGCAGAAAATAAAAATAAAAAAAACTAACGAAAGAGCTTGTACTATAGATCTACCATTTAATAAAGCCATTTATCTTGGATTGGTTATACTTATTGTATTGAAACTGAACTGCCTTACTTGGAATGTTGATACTAAGTTCTGTGTGTGTGTGTTTATGGCTGTGGTAAGAATTAAAAGAGATAACACATTAAAATCCTTAGCACAATACATGTTACCTGTTAGGGACTCAGTAGTATTCCTTGCCTTGCCTTTCCTCTCCCCTGCCGGTTTATTGCTCAGAGTAGATTTGGGGTTACACTCTTTGTGCGAGATGTGCCAAGCACGGAAGTACCAAACCTAAAGAAGCTGTGGGGCCTATGACACCGCACAGGCTCGGGTTCTCTAACTCTACACTCAGGGTTAGGGTTTTCTTTACCCACAGGAAGGGTTACCTCTACCTAATTCGCACAGACATAATAGGAGGCCTCACTGTAGCCTGGATTGTATGCTTAACAAATGTCTATGGATTTGCACTACAGTAAGTTATTCAGAAATGGGAAGGATAAGTTTCTAGAAAACAAAATAACAAAAATTACCTTGGCTGATTTCACTGTCTAAAAGGAAGAGTAATCCAAAACACATCCTCTCTTTTCCCTCAGTCTTCAATTTCACATCTATTTCATTTCATGACTTATACATGTGGCTACATTTTGGAAATTACCATCACTTGTTCTTTTTTAGCCTCAGAAAACATAAAATGTAATACACTATGCTTGGAGTACAACTGTAACCCTTTATTGTCTGACTTCTTTAACTATGCTATATTTGGACTTTATCTCTTTTGATTCCTCCATATTTTCCGATCTATAAATAGCCTCTTGCAACACTCACTCCTTTACCTAGCCAGGATCCTATTGTAAATTACCTAAAACAACTTGTTCCTAAAAACTGTCAATTACCTTATATTCCTTCCATTTACCTCATCTATGTAACCAAAATTTCTCATACTAGATAAAGACCAAGCCTCCTTTTTTACTCCCATCCTTTGTTGCCAAGCTATGATAGAAAAAAAACAAAAACAAAAAACAAACAAACAAACAAAACAGCATACAAATGAAGATGTTTTACACATTAATATTCTCTATCCCTCTATCCACAGCTGGACTTTAACATTTAAATAGAAATCCTTGGCCATTTTCCTCTACCTTTCCTGCAAGTAACCATTCTATATCTTCATCACACTTCTCAATCCCCTAACTCATTCCAACTCATCCATTTATTCACACACTTATTCAAAAAAGTACATTAACTTTTTATTATGCAATATATATTTTGATGGGACATAAAGATAAAAGAGTGGTCAAATTATGAGAGATCTCTGCTGTCAAGAAGCTTACATTTTAATCAGAAAAAAATAAATAAATGAATACACAAAATAATTAGTTTTTACTTTTATAACATAAAACTAGTGGCCCAGTACATGAAAATTCATGCCCTGCAGGGGGTTTCCTTCAGCCCAGCCTGCCATCTCTCATAGTCCAGGAGGCCTCAGGGGTAGGAGGTGACCCAACAATCAGGTCGGGGAAGGTGACACCCCCATCACACCTCTGCTGCTGCCACTGCCAGCAGCGCAAGTCTCAGCTGGCCCTGGTTACCTGTGCCTCAGGTAGCTTCCATCCAAGGCTTGCCTGCACTTTGGGCCAGCCCTGGGTGGCTGGGGGGGGGGGCTAAGGGGCGTGGGGGACTCCCGAGGCAGGCACCCCGCTGGAGCTAAGAGACTGGGCACCACCATCTTGTGGCTATGGGCACCGCCATCTTTAAGTCAACATATTCCCTCCTTATTGGTTGTGGGCGCTACCATCTTTGTGATGGCCTGAGTGCCAAGTAGCATATTCCCTCTTAGTAGATAGGATACTATAAATAGAAAGAATGATGGTAGATAATTACAAATTTGAGTGGCGAAAGGGTGACAGAGATAGTATTCTTATATGTTAACCAGACTAGAACACCTTATAGCAGGCATACTTAAATTAGAATTTAAAAGATGAGAAGGCAACCTTAAAAAGAGTTATAAGAAGATTCCCAGGTAAATAGCACAGCTTGGGCAAAGTCCTTGAACAGCATTTTATATCCTATCAGAAGTTCAGTGTATTCAGATCATGAGTTTACCCATGATATATGAAACAGAGTTATTCATTCATGGATTATCTGAAAGAAGAGAAATACTAAAAGGAAGGAGGGAGAAGAAAAGAGAAGAGAGAAGGAGAAAGAGAGAGAGAGAGAGAGAGAGAGAGAGAGAGAGAGAGAGAGAGAGAGAGAGAGAGAGAGAGAGAAAGGAGGGAAGTAAGGAAGGAAGAAAGGAAAGAGGGAAGAAAGGTAGGAAGGAAGGGAGGGAGGGAAGAAGGAAAAGAAAAAAAAGAAAAGAAAAGAAAAGAAAGAAAAGAGAAAGAAGAGGAAGGGAGGTGGAAGTAGCAAAGAAGGAAGGAAGAAGGGAAGTTTGAAAGGAAGAGAGAGGAGGGGAAGGAAAGATAAAAGAGAGAAAGCAAACAGCTTAGAACACACTCTAGCAAATTATGGTAGTAAAATATTTTATTGAAGCTTATTAAAGAGCATAAAAACTTTTTGGAAGGGCGGAGAGAATAGGCCTGAGTATACATAGAAAGGTACTATGCCCAAACTACTCTGCGCCAGAGAAGAGGCCCTGTCACTGCTTTTGGCATTAGTGATCCTGACAACTGGATGCCTGATTCTCTGTCCGCACTGCTCCCGAAAGCCTCTACCTCCACCCCTGCCAAACATGGGTGCTTCTTCTGATTGACCTCCTTATAAATTAAAAGGTGACACTAGTTTACGGGTCTGTGTCTTTTCTGCAAAGGAACCTAGAAAAGTGAATCCCTGGCTTCTGCCTTGGATTTAAGGAGCTTAACTAGTGAGAAATTTCCCAAACATAAGAAATGTGCTAGATACCATGACATGACATGCTGTAAAATATACAATCCCAAATAAGCAGAAACATACAAGGAAAGTGTATTTCCTGCTCATGTTACATACATAAACTGCGCATGCTCTCTGAGTCTCTGCTCCATGTCTTCCCATTCAGGAACCCAGGTTGAAAAAGCAACCCCTATCCCAGTCGTGCCTTTTTTGTGGTAGGAGCACAATCAAGAGGCTAAGCAATTCCATGGAGTCATGTTTATATTTTAATCAGCTAAACATCATGGCTACTCATATTTTATTGGCCAAATTAAGTCTCATGGCAAGTGCTTTTTGTTTTTGTTTTTAATGGAAAGAGGCCCTGGCCAGTGTGTCTCAGTTGGTTGGGCATTGTCCTGTGCATTGAAAGATTGCCAGTTCTATGCCCTCCTAGTAACAAATATTTATTTTCCTTCCTTCTGCACAAGAAGTACACCCCAAGGAAGATATCCTACCTCACCCATTCATACATCAGGCTATAGGTCCGTCATTGTGTGATACGTTCTCCCTTATATCTAGATTATGACAATTTTCTGGCTCACACATTCATCATTAGATAGTAAAATATACACTAAAAAGCATTACTATTTGAAAAGAGAATAATCAGAGACACACAGCAATTAATCACCGGTCCACAGGTATCTGAAATTCAGCTAGAAACGCATTGCAGAGCCTTCTTCTTGGTGGTAGAGTGTGTTCCTCACTTAGTCTCTAGGTCTGTCCCCTAGGAGGAACTCCTCAGGTCATTGTTCTCCATGGATTTAAACCTTGCCTCCTGGGAAGTTTTCATTATTCTCCTTGGCAACACATGATAAAAGTTTTTCTGTGTCTTCTTCTTCTCAATGGAAATTCGAAGCCAAAGTTTATTTAACATATTGGATAGTCACACTCTTTTCATTCAGACTAACAGTGATGCTGAAAGTACAAAATTCTCAAACATGGAGTTGGATTTTTTTTTTTTTACCTATTTGATAGTCGGTGCAATGTTCTAATAGGCATACAATGTTTTGAGAAATGTTTTTATACCCGTAATTACAGATATTTTGTAACATATCTGGCTTTCATTAGATCACACTCTTACCTTATTTTTTTCTGAAGTATTTTACATAACATAAAAAGATTTATCAGAGGCCATATAATAATCAATAAAATGCATGAAATAATCTATTCAGAGGTTTTAACAGATAATTAAACCGTTTATGACTTGTTCTTCCCCTTGAGCATGTGATTTAATGGCTATATCATGATTTTCTCTTTGACCCAAGGATGCATCTTAATGATACTTTGAGTTCAAAACATTTCTCAAGGTTAGAATTACTGCTTAGAAAAGAGAAACCATTATTTCCCAGTCCTGCAAGTCTCAGATACTCAAACCCCTAATTTCCTTTTCTTTTTTTTTTAACTTGTTCAATTTTTAAAAATTTGTTAGTTATATTTGATTTATATTAATTTCAGATGTACAGTATAATGCTTAGACATTTATGTAACTTATAAAGTGATCACCCCAATAAATTTAGTTCCCATCTGACACTATGTGCAATTATTACAATGTTATTGACTATCTTCCTTGCACTATACTTTACCTCTCTGTGGCTATTTTTATAACTGGCAATTTGTACTGTTTAATCCCTTTAGCTTTTTTGCCCCCTGATTTCATTTCATTTTATTTTTTTATTTTATTTTATTTTATTTTGAAAACAGGAAGAGATTTTTCCTGTTTATCTTTTATTTGTAGCATTTTATTGAATAAAACTTAATAACTGACTCTTATAGTAATAGTGTGTTTCCACACCTTATGGGTCAAAGCCACAGTTTCATCAGACATATTATCTGACTTCCACATTTTCACATTTGGTGGTTTACTGTTTTGTTCTTTCCTGCATAACATGGATCCTCACTTTTTCAGCATCGAATAACAGGGTTTTGGGGTTTATTTTCTTCTTTTAACTGGTCCCAGGCACAATGTTACATATATTAAACAGAAGAGTAGAACACTTCTTAAGTGTCATTTTTTATATTTGTCAGCTTTTGATAGCCTATGTTGAATAACAAAAATCCCCAAAGGCCAGTGGCCAACACCAGCACAGGTTTATTTCTCGCTCCTTTTTCAAGGACCCAGTGTGGTAGCTGTGCCTCTGCTACAGGCTGTAGGAAAAATCTGTGTTTTCTACACTTGCCCTTTAATTCTAGAGGCCAGGGTAAAGACAGTTCCAATCTAGAACATGCTGTTTCTTATAGCAGAGAGGAAGAGCACAAAAAGCTAAGCCAAATCATGCCATTGTGTTCCTGATCAGATGTGGCATATGGCAGATCCGCTCACATTAAGTTGACCAATGGGTGTGGGGAAAATTGCAATTGTCCATTGTAGGGTTAGCAGTAAGGAAAATGAAGAACAAATATATGTGAGCAATAATACAACTTACCACAAAGGGAATATAAAAACAAGTCCCAAATCCAAGTCCCCAGGAACTATAAAAATTAGAGCTTGTTTTTTTTTTAAAGAGTCAAAAAGAAAGGTGGGAAAATTAACCTTTAAATTTGTATTTCCTATAAGAATCACAAAGTGAGAAGAAATAACCACTGAGAGGTTTAACAAGGTCAGACCTGAAAGATGTTCATGGATGAAGCAACATGGTAACCACTGGTGAACTAGATATGAAAAAAATGTCAGTAGAGCAGAGGAGTTACCACCAGGCCACATTAAAGAATAAATGGGAATTTTGAAATGATAAATTGCACCCCTCCCTTCCATACCAAATTCAGAATCAAATGACATATAAGGATAGGAATAAAACATGTTGAGATAAAAATGGCACATCTATAACTAGTAAAGGTGAGACTGCAGCTGGACCTGCTGCCAATAAACACTTCCTTACATTTTCCTTTTCTTACAAAGCATGGGATACACCAACCATGTACATAGGATCTACAGAACAGATTTCATTCACCCAGGTACGAGGAAAAATAAACGGCTGCCTCAGCCACTTCAATCCTTCAAGGGCATTCTTTAAAAATATAGATCCTGGTCCTCAATTTCAGCATATTTTGTACACGGGTAGCATAAAGCCTAGAAGAATGCACCTATCCTCCAGGTAAGTGTGGCAGAAGCAGTTAATTATCTCCCAGGATTACATTTCTTTCATAACTTTAGAATGTACCTCCTACCTTCTGAATTTTAGCAAGGCAAATTAATGTCTAAGTAGAGGCCAATTGTCCAGCCTTTCTTGCTTCTGGGGTGGTCCAAATTAAGCAATAAAGTGATATGAATAAATTCCAGGTCACATGCCTGAGTTGTGGATTTGATCCCTTATAGGGGGCGTACAAGAGGTAGCTGAATTTTTACTCTCATACTAATGTTTCTATTTCTTCTTCCTCTATAAAAATCAATAAAAAGTATATTTTAAAAATACATAATTTGGACCTTAGCAATGTCTACAAACAATCTATAAAACAATCTCAAATGATGCATTGGCTTCTCAGGTGGGCTGTGAGCATCAACAACATACAGATTTTAGCTTTAAAAGCAGAGCACCCTTACTATGCCATGACAAAATATCGGTCAGTCACCTATAGTAGTGTGGAAGGCTAACCATGTGCTTTCCAAGCCTACAGGTGGTTCTGAAAATAAGTGTGCTGCACTCTGTGTGACTTTACCTTGGTACTTTTAGCAAGATCCTGAAAGAGACTGATGAAGACAGGTACGAATCAGCCAGGTTGCAAGCAGAGATTCAATGGATCAAATTTCTCCCAAAGGAGGTTTTCTTGTCCTGTGTCTTGTAATTTGAATTGACTGTAAATTTAGTGTCTGCATGCCAAATCATATTGGAAATGTTAGTGGGGTGGTTTTTTTTTTTTTCTGTAAAACTCTACTCAAAAGAGATAAATCATTTTCCAGAGCCTATTTCTAATATGCCTCACTAAGATTTGCTAAGTAGATATGGTAGCAAAGATATGGCATTTTTTTCCCCAGCTAAGATTGTTTTTTTCTACTATATAGCCTCATGTAACCCCAGGTAACTTAAGGAAGCAAACATGGACATAACAATGTAAATAAATGAAAATATGAATGATTAAAAGCGATGACTACATAGAGGACATGAAAAAAAATATTCCAAAAGGCAAATCAAAAGCCAAGGATACAAATGGATGAATCAAACAAGAACCAAGATCTAAAAAGGAGCATTTTCAACAAACAATCAAGGAATTATTTACAGTTACCATCCATCAGGAGTATCAGGAGTGCAGCATAATCATTATTATCCATTCCTGCTGCTATGTGTCCCTTGTTCTTCCAATTTTAAATGGCCAAAATTGTGATTTTATTGGCAATATTCTGTTCTATTATACTGTGTAGTGTGTGTCTGTGTGTGTGTGTGTGTGTGTGTGTGTCAGGAGTAGGGAGTGAGGGAAGCAATTCATCTATTAAACAATATGTCACCAAATCTTGAAGACTAATATCCAGACTCAATGAAGAGCACTGCATATCACTCAGAGATGGTAGACTATACAGAATGCAACTTTGTGTGGCCTTTATGGAGGGAAGTGTAAAAGAAATGATATCCATCAATACTGAGTGCCCAAGGGAGAAGAAACTGCTAATCATCCCTTAATCTCCCTTCACCCGTGGACTAAAACCTTCCTCTCCCTTTGATTTTGAGCCAAGGAAACCCTAACATAGAGCATTTTTTTTCAGCTTTCTTTGTGGTTAAGTGGCCACAAAATCATTTGGATTGAGAATAGAAGGAATATATGCAACACAAAGGTAGCATCTTGGGAAAAAATGTTTTAAACTTATTGCCTTTCATCTTTCCTCCTTCCTGCTTGCTGGAAAATAGTGACAACTGGACAGCCACTTTATATCAAGAGACGGAAGCAAGGTGTAGAAGATAATAGATACCCCTCAGCAAGCAGTCCTCAAATCTTCTGCCAATCTCTGGGCCAAAAATTGAGGGGAAAATAAAATTCTGTTAGATCCAGAGAATCTTTTCATCTTTTTTTTTAAACTAATATTTAACTTATACTCTAACTGGTTTAATAAGCTATTTATATATGTACTTTTCTTTCCTTTTCTCAACATCACCAAGCACTTATGTCAATCATCTTAAGTAGAAGATCAACTGAGGAGAACTGAAAGTATAATAAAAATGATCCTGGTAATATATTTCTCTTTTATGCAGGAAGTAGGAATATTATTTTTCTTTAATGTGGGTAAAGATATAGACATTGCTTATACAAAAGCATTGTCAAGACTTTGACAGTGAAAAGAGTGAAGAAATCTTAGTAGGCACTTTTAAAAGATGATAGGGTAAAGCATATTGGTAGATATTGTTTTTATAAGAATTCATTTAAAACAACACAAAAAACTGCCATAGAACAGGAGATAAGTTTAAAATCCTAAAGATTTGCTTGTCCTGCCCTAGATATATTAATTAAATTTGTTCAGGAGAACTAAGCCAGGGTCAGAAAGGTTTTTTAAAAAGAATGACACAAAGAATGGTGTCAAATTGAAAGAAAGCAGAGTTAAATTTTGTGGACTCAGATATCCTGAGTTTCAAAATGAAATTTAGGTTTCAGTGACACAGGAAGCTGTTGATAATAGGCAGGATCTGGAAAGCACCATTGAACTGGCTGCAAAACCTTAAAATATAAGAAGAGACATAACTCAACTAATGCCAAGTGGACTTTCAATCACCTCGGGGGCACGACCAGTTTCTGAACTAGAATCAATGGTACACAATGAGATTGGCTACGCTACTTTCCTTGGTTGGGTAAACAAACCATTCCTTGATTATTGCCAAATGCAATTATAATAATGGCATAGAAATAGAAGAGAATTGAATACATGTATGATATTGATAGTTTATGTTAGAATACGTGAAGACCTGAGAAGTTTGAGATTATTCAGATATATTTCAAGTGCTATACTTATTTTCCAACATCTTTGAAACTTTTAAGAAAATCAAGCACATTGCGTTTTTTACTTCATTAATTAAATGCATATTTAAATACAAGAAGCACCATGAGTTTCACTTTACAAAACAAAAAAAGGTTGTATGCTGATACAAATAAACAGACGAAATTATAATATAGCAGGTAGATGGAAAATAGATGAAATACATCTTTACAAAAACAACAGAGACTACGACTGGTTATACATATAGAAGAATTGGACTTTCAGGAAGTCAAACACTTTCACCATTTTAGTGAAAATGCAGGAAGAAAGTATGGTGGCAGCTGCAGGTTGATTTATAAATTTGGTGATGGGGAGATAAATGAGTCCCATTTAATGCTTGCATTTTCTTAGTGAAGTGTGAGGTGAAATCATCTTTATGGAAGGAAGAGGAGAGAGTGAGACATGAGTACTTTATGAAGAGAGAAAAATGACAGTCTTAGAAGATGAACAGGCAAGTTTCCCAGGTAAAAATAGTTGGGTGTCCAGTAAGTATTAAGTTACCAACTGAATTTATGTTCCTGGATTTAAAATGAAATCATATAAGCTTGTCCATGTGTTCTGCAGCACTCAGCAGCATGAAAACAATCATAAATAAAGAATATCCTCGTATTGAACCAATGTTTGTTTCCAAATGGGAACATGTGAGAAAAGCAGAGGTTGACCTAGGAAGTTGCAAATTCTTTCCAGTAAGTGATTAGACTATCATGCTATGGAGTAAAAAAATAACTGAATCAAGCAGAGGGCTGATGGATGATGAAAAAATGACAGAGATCATGTTGAGATTGAAAACAACTGTAATATTGCATGTAATAGATCTTGCTCTCCCTGTGAACATCCAATACTTCTCCCACAATTCTAATGATGCCTTTTATTTATATTTCTTTGAGGGTAAAAAAAAAGTCAATCAGAAGAGAAACTTCACTAACTCTTTCCCTACCTCCATCATATCTACCACCTGACCTGGCTCCATACAGACCAGCTAAAGAGGTCCAGGTGATGACTGATAGAAGTGGAGGTGTTTTGCTTGGCAAGAAATTCTTTTTTCCTCCTGTTATTTTTAAAAGAGTCCACAATACAACATATTTTTAAATCATCAGTATGTGTGTGGCAGAGAACAGACTATGTGGGGTTAAAGATGGAAGTAGTGAAAACAGAAGTCTAGTGTGATAATTCAGTGAATTGAAGGTAGACTGAACTAGGGTTGTAGTGTCACAAGAGAGGTAAGATATGATTTGAACAGATGTGTGATTGGAAGGTAGGACAGATGATAAACTGGTGCAAGTGGCACATGGAAAAATAGAGGCATCAAGGTTGACTCCAAGATTTTAAGTTGTCATTTTTGTAACTAAATCACAAAATGATTTGGGGTAGAAAATTAGAAGCTTGGTTTTGGATATGGTAACTTAAAGTCTCTAACTGGCATCTAAATGGATAAGTTATGTTGCAAGTATAAAACCTGTGTTTATGAGGGAAATCAAGTTTGGAGTTATAAATATAGATTTAGTCAGCATGTTGATGTAATTTAAGCTTATGCAGTTAGACCTGGCTGGTATGGCTCAGTTGGCTGAGCATGGTCCTATGTACTGAGAGGTTGCTGGTTCAATTCCCAGTCAGGGCACATGCCTGGGTTTGGGGGCTCACTCCCTGGCAGTTTATCCATATTTCTCTCTAACATTGGTGTTTCTTTCTCTCTCCCTCTAAAAAAGAAATCAATAAAAATGTTTTTTTTAAGAGTTATGCAGTTCGATGAGATAACAAGATAGTGAGTGTAGATGAAAAGAAGATAAGATGCCTTTTTTAGATACTTTCTGCTCCATAACATCTTCACCTTTTTTCTGATTTCTTCAATACATTGTTCTATCAATTTAGCCCCTTTTTACACTGTTTCTCTCTCTACAGTAGTCCCTCTTTCTCCATATTTTCACTTTCCATTGTTTCAGTTACCCACAGTCAGTATTTTCAATGTCTGAAAATATTAAGTAAAATTTTTCAGAAATAAACAATTCATAAGTTTTAAGTTGTGCATAACTGAGCAAATTGATTCAATCTTTCACAGTCCTGCTCTGTCATGCCCATACATTAATCATTCCGTTTTCCAGTGCATACATACTGTATACCCTACTAGCCCATTAGTCACTTAGTAGCCTTTTTTGTTATCAGAACTATAGTATCACAGTACTTGTGTGCAAATAACCCTTACAGTAGTCTAATATTACATTGCATTGCTTATGTCATCTAACTTCATCTTATCGAGTAGGTATTATGTCATAACATCACAAGAAATAGAAGCATGAATATAGTACAATAAGTATTTTGAGAGAGAAAGGCCACCCTCACTTAATAACTTTTATTACAATATATTGTTATAGTTGTTTGATTTTATTATTAGCTACTAGAGGCTCAGTGCACAAAATTTATGCACGGGGGGGGGGGGGATACCTCAACCCAGCCTGCATCCTCTCCACTGGTTCCTAATCACTTGCCTGCCTGATCACCCCAAACCACTCTACCTGCCTGCCTGATCACCCATAATTGCCTCTGTCTCAGCCCCCACTGCAGCGTCTTTGTCCAGAAGGACATCCAGAATGACATCCAGAAGTCCATTCGGCTGTCTAGTCTAATTAACATATTAAGCTTTTATTATTATAGATTGTTTTTAATATTTTACTGTTCCTAATTTATAAATTAAACTTTATCATAGGTATGTATGTATAGGTGGAAAAAGCATATATAGTGTTCAATACTATTCATGGTTTCAGGCATCCACTAGGGGTCTTGGAACATGTCCCTTGCAGATAAGGAGGGAGTACTGAATTTACTATTGTCTTCAGTTTTTAATCAAAACCATGAATTTTTCACCTTGAAAAAGAAACCTGCACAAAACAATACCCTATTGACTTTATTTACCCTACAGCTTTACAATATCTTTCTTTGTTTTTTCACTACCAAAGCCCTTGAATGAGTATTGGGTCTTCTTTTTCTTGTATCACTTTCATTTCTTGACTTCTCACAATTCAGTACAATTGCTTTGAATAAAGGTCACTGATGATACCCTTATTGCTCGATGCAATAGAAAATCTGTGTGTGTGTGTGTGTGTGTGTGTGTGTGTGTGTGTGTGTGTTATTTTCTGGTTGTGGCATTTATCATTTCCTTCTTGAAATCTCTCTTCTACATTTCCATAATACTGCCTACTCCTCATTCTTCTTCTACTCTAACTTTCCTCTCTGTTTGCTGTGTCACCTCCACTACTAGGGCTTGATAAATGTAACTTGCAGAATCCCTTAAAACAAGGCATCCAGATGTTCTGCCTTACCTAACAAACAACTAGGGCCTGATAACAGTGTCATTGTCTGACTTCACATAGCCTCCAGGGCAAGCCTGAGAACTATGTGAGGATGTTTCCAGACTATATTTTATCTAGCCAGCGGGGGTACATGATGTTTGGCAAATAATTGATTGTTCTGAGGTTGAAGATCCTAGTCAACTTCAGAGCATGCATCAATAAACTTTGTTATAATTTAACCCTGTTGGGCACAGACCAAATGATTTGTTGCTAGAAAATATATGCATCACATGGCAGTCTCTTAAAGACTTCCAGGGCCATTGAGATAGTTCTTGGAGAGTGAAAAATTGGTTGTCATAGAAACATGTTAGGTCCTCAGAAATAGAAAGAGCTATTTCCTCTTTTGAAGGAGGCCTAGGAGCTGCTTTCCTATACACAGAAGGGCAATAAAAATAGGATGAGGCTTCAATTTTTTTCTGTGTCTATGTTGGAGGAGGAGGAACCTGTTTCAGAGAGATCAGGATGATTCTTGTGGAAATAAGTCTTCAGGTAGGTTTAGTGGATTTTTTTATAAAAGAAAAAAATTACAGATAAACTTCCTCATAGGCTATAAGTCCCACCAAATGAGTGAAAACAAAACAAAACAAAACAACAAAAAACAACAACATTAAAAATGATACATTTTCACACAGCCCTGTCTGGTGCCTCCTTCCTCCTGCAGACCTGCAGTGCTGATGAGAGAAGCCATGGAAGCAGCCTTGAAAGATTACCCTTCTGTCTCCAGCCCACCCTTCCCATCTTCTCACAGCTGTTTGCCTCAAACAACATTGGAAATCAGTTGTTTAAGCCAAATTCAGCTATTCACCACAATTCCTGAGCTCTCGTTGTTCCTGGAAGGTTGTCTGCCTCCTGCAATGCTCTCTCCACCTCCTCCCAGTTTAGGAATCTGTTCTTCATTCTTTAACGATCCAATCAAACCTTGTCCTGTTCTAGAGGATTTCCACAACTACAACTGCTTTGGCCTACATCTCTGAATTCATAAAGCTCTGACCCTCGACAAAAATTGCCATGCCTTTCAGATGTTTTTAAACCTAAACTATTATCCTTCCTCACTAGGATTAGCTGCCATAAGAGCAGAAGAACTGCCCTGACCAGTTTGGCTCAAAATGTCAGCCTGCAGACTGAAGGGTCCCAGGTACAATTCCGCTCAAGGGCATGTACCTTGGTTGCAGGCACATCCCCAGTGGGGGGTGTGCAGGAGGCAGCTGATTGATGTTTCTCTCTCATTGATGTTTCTAACTCTCTATCCCTCTCCCTTCCTAGCTGTAAAAAAAAATCAATAAAATGTATTTTTTTAAAAAGAGCAGAAGAACTAAGTCACAATAGGTCTCCACCTAGGATCATAGCACAGTAGGTTCACAGTCACTGCTTATTAAAGGCAGAACATAAAAGGATAAACTGTATATAAGTAATAACAAATATGATCACAGTCTCCTTGGTATAAATTTCTGTTTCTACTGGCAATACTCAAGGTCCAATATATCATGACTATTTACAATTCACTTTAGATTTCATATGATTTTTTCAAGATCCATAGAGTGTGCTGTATAGCTGTTCAATGAAAATAAAATGTATTTTAATAAACACTGACTTTATAATTATACAAAGTGTGTGTATATTTTTTGGGGGAACACTTGTCTTTGCATTTTTACCTGTGGTTTATTTTTACTTTTCTGTAATAATCTGAAAGTGTTGATCAAAAATCAAGTTTCATAGGTGGAATAGTTGGAGTGATATAGGTCTGAAGAATTCAAAACTCTTAAATTACATATGAAGAGTATGTAGCAAAATATATTTTTCCTCAATCCTGCTTCTTTATGGTAATCCCCTTGGGTAAAATATATCACATAGCAATAAGGAAATAATTGCTTTGAAAAAATATATGTAACAGAGGTATTTATATTAAGACTATCATGCTTTGTAGGTATGCTCTGTTTTCTGCCCTCTGTGGTCCTGTTAGAGTTTAACTGTGAAGGATTAGCATCCCAGAAAGTATATATACCACACATATCATTAATATTCTTCCTCCTCTCACTGGAATTTGGCCACCCTGAAGATCTGAAAATTTCCAGGGATGGCTCAGAATCCTGAACTGTTTTGGATTATACTTAACAAGTCTTTCATTCTCTTTATCATGTCCAGCCAATGTTTAGAACTATCCCATCAGTGTTTAAAAAAGTCCAAATGGTTCTGCCCAAAAAAGTGTTTTAGTAATAATCCTGATAGAAACTTTGACTGGTGGTTCTTATATTTCAAAGAAGAGATAGTCCAAGAGTTTATGGCTGTCAAAGACAAATTTCAAGGCTCTTGTGTTTGGAAGTGTACATAAAACAGGCAGGAAATGTGACTGTAAGCAGTCAGTCAATACAGGACCATTTTTCATTTTTATGAAAACTCATCTTATGGCCATATACTCTAAGAGCTATTTGGGTAGAGAAGATTCGAATTTAAGCAAACAGCCAGCCTTGTAGCTTGGTCTATTATCTGGATTGTTGCTTATAAGAGATTTTTAGAAACAATAAAAAGTAGCCAATTTTCACAACTAATAGACACGATTCTCAAAATACCTGCTGTATGACAAACACCCAGCAACTGACAGCAAGTATTTCCCCCTAAATATCAGGATAGAAAATCCAAAATGTCATTCTGTTATTTAGAAGCCTCTCACATTAACCAGAGATATGAAGAAAATAGCTATTTCCATTTATCTTCAAAAACAAATAGCATAATATTGAGTGAGCAGATAGCTTATAGTATTGGAGAAGAGAAAGACATCAAGTTTAGTAAATAGATAGGAATGGGTTAGGCTAGAAAATTTAAAGGAGTGTTCACATCAGTGAAGACTTTGTATAGAAACAAAAAATACATAGGCAAAGAGAATTGTACCACATCTCACATTTGTTAAAATGCAGAAGGGAGGGGAACCAAGAGCACAGCTCTGATATAAGAAAGAATTAAGATTTCCATTAAGGGAAACATCCCAATCATGGCTCCTGTGTGCATTGGTAATAAACCTTCTCAACCTCACCCCCCTCCCATCTTATGGAAATTATATAATGAGAAATATTACATGCAAATCAAGGAAGTACTGGTCATGTAAAAGATATGTCTAGCTAGTCCCACCTTAAAAGAAAGTCTGTCCAGGAGAAAAAAGCTTTGAGACTATTTTCTTATGTGATGGCATTCTTAGAAAACGACTTGTGCGTGCCACACGGATAAATGGGAAAGCCTGAGCAATGAGCGCTGACTCACTGGCTCCCCAGGCCTCCCACAGCTTCCTTGTGGGCTGACAGGTCAGCATCTCCTGAAACCCTTCTAATCCTTCCTTGAAGACCCTACACCTGTAAGGAAAGTAGCTGTTTTGAATAAAGGGGTGAATTTAGGCCTATGTGCCCTCTGGTTCTGGACACACCTGTGGTATTTCCTACTGTTTTAGTTGCAAACATTTTGAATAAATCAACTAATTGGACATTAACTTTGCATGACCCGCTCGAACTATTGGCATTACCTACAGAATGGGATTTTGGACTGAAGACCAGAACCACCTTTCTGTATATTTTGGTGGGTTATTACAGACATTATTGAAGTTTATTTCTTGGCTTGATTTCCCTACCCTGTGCAATCAGCCAAAAGTGTTGTGTTGGCCTAGAGCCCTAGATGAAAAAGCTACCAAAAGTCAGAATATAATAGCTTTATTCAAGTATTCATTTTCATAAATTTATAATATTTTATAATGTCATGGCATCAATCCTGTTGAAAATCAAGATTCTGTTTTTATTTTTTGCTTTAATTTTAGAAAAAATTATTGATTACACTTTGTAAATTACTTTTGCAATTTAATGAAGCATGGTACACCTTAACTCAAGAATACAGGATGGCCCTAACCGGTTTGGCTCAGTGGATAGAGCGCCAGCCTGCAGACTGAAGGATCCCAGGATCTATTCCAGTCAAGGGCATGTACCTTGGTTGCAGGCACATCCCCAGTTGGAGGTGTGCAAGAGGCAGCTGATCGATGTTTCTCTCTCATTGATGTTTCTAACTCTCTATTCCTCTCCCTTCCTCTCTGTAAAAAAAATTAATAAAATATATTTTTAAAAAAGAATACAGGATGTTAACACAGGTCACCAAATGTTAATATATACCAAACTAGAGGCAGGGGATCAGGCTGAAACCAGCTCTTTGATATCCCCCACCAGGTCTCAGAATGCTAGAGGGCACAGGCCAGGCCATGGGACACCACTGGTGCACGATTGGTACTGGAGGGGGACCTTGGGAGGCTCCAGGGAGTGTCTGGCCCAGTCCCGATTGGCCGGACCCCAGCAGCAAGCTGGGGTCGGAGCATCTGCCCCCTGATGGTCAGTGAGTATCATAGTGAATGGTTGAACTGTAAGACAGCATATTAGGCTTTTATTATATAGAATTCATTGAGATGAAAAAAACACACTTCTTTTTTGGCAATAAATATCTTGATATGACTTGCCTCAGGCTAATGCCTCTGGCTCACAATATTTCATAGTGCTAATCACATGATTATTTCCTCTTCTAAGCTTATATAAAAAGATCAGGCAGATAATATGTAGCAAAATCACTTCATCAGAGATCTTTAAAATTTATATATAAATTTATATATAATTGGGTTTTTTTTTACAGAGAGAAAAGGAGAGGGATAGAGAGTTAGAAACGTCAATGAAAGAGAAACATTGATCAGCTGCCTCCTGCATACTCCTCACTGGGGATGTGCTCGCAACCAAGGTTCGATTGCCCTTGACTGGAATCGAACTTGGGACCCTTGAGTCCGAAGGCCGACTCCCTATCCACTGAGCCAAACCAGTCAGGGATACCAGAGATCTTTTAATTATTAAAAAAAATTACCAAATAAATAAGGCTGATATGGTCAAATTAGTGACCAGCAGCCAGTGTAATCGTTTTTCAGAACCAATATACAATATCTGCTTCCTACCAGATGGTGATGGGACAGTGTGTGCCCCTGTTAATAAAGGTATTAGACACAAGACCTGTGATATAGAGCATTTGGAGATTCATGGTACAAAAGTGTACACTTTGTATATGGCAGGCATTGAAGTTCATCAAGTGGATTGAATTTGAGTCATTTCCACCCTTGCATTGCTGCCCAATGATTTTCCCTGCATTACACTTGTTTTCTTTAATTTTAAATTTACTTTACCTCTTCAAATTCATCTTTTTTTCTATTTTTTTTTAGTTGAACAAAACTAATCAGCATTAACTTATTTGGAAGAAATTTAGTTGTATTCTAGAATTCATTTTCCTTGGGAAATAGCAGCTATTACAAAATTACTCAGGTTTAGGAAAGCCTGGAATTTAAAAAAAAAAAAAAAAAGCCATTTTTTGCAGAGGCAACATGAGATTTTACCACTCATTCTTATACACAGCTCCAGTCTGGTAATGTTTCATCTTCATTAATATTGATTTGGTTTTGTAAGCTACACTGGAAATGTCAAGAAAATAAACATACTCAGTTAATATCATACATGTTTACTTCAACTGTAAACTAACAAAACAAAAACAAAAGGTGAGTATCTGTGGACTGTCTGATACACAAAGATTTATTCTATATTTACAGAACCTTCCCAGAAAGAAAACAAAATACTCATTTTGGTCTGTGTGTAAAAGTCAGTCTAAAGATGGCTGTCTAGGGTTATCTGAAAAATCTTTGCTTCACAGGCAATGCAACTTCACATAAACTCTCGGTAGTGCTGATGCAACCAGATATGCTGACAGATAATTATTACAGAACAAATTGCAAAATGAGCAGAACAGTGGTTTTCTCTTCTTGGGGTGGAAAGAGGGGAAGAGTGAAGTCAGGGATAAGAAGAGAATGGTAGTTTGAATACAAAACTGGTATTTTTGAATACCAGTAGTTTTGAATACAAAACTGGTAGTTTTGAATACAAAAATTTGTTTATAGAAGGATACTTAAAAGATGATGAATTGACTTGTCTGAACTATGGTCAAAAATTTGAAGCTGTTAAAGCTGATAAGTTGCCTCTCTTATCAGACATTGATATCATTAATAATTAGAATCATAGTGAATTTTAAGGTATTTTACACATCAAGTGTGTATGTGTGAGGAAATATGCCCACAGACAAGAAAGAAAACTTGTTTTGTTTTAATTTTTAGAGTTTACTTATATCATATATAAAATATTTCTGAAAACAAAATTCATATTCTAATATTAATATAACTTGGCTAGCATCAAACACAAAAAATTCAATTAATAGATTTGTGGATTTGGTTTACTTCAGTCCCATTTAAAAAGTGGGAATGGCTGCAGAGGGGTGGGGGGTCAAATGGGGAAAAAGGAGACATATGTAAAACTTTAGACAATAAAAAAAAAGAAAAGAAATACACTTTCTGTTACTTAAAAAATAAAAAAATAAAAAGTAGCCGCCTTTATAAAATCACAGTGACTGACTCAGAGTGATTTGTATCATATAGTTAAAAATTTTGAAATAATTTTCTATGTAATGCCTATCAATTGCCTTTCCACATAAAAATCATTTAACCATTAGCTCTTATGCCCCACCCTTTTGCACTGCAATCTCTAATAAAGGCAGTGTTCTAATCTTCTGATACCAGATCTTTTGATATTTTTCAATAGTTTTATGCATAAAGTTTGTTAAAAACAATATAAAATTTACATCAAAGTTTTCTTTTTTAAAAAAATTAATTTGAGAGAGGGGGTGAAGAAGAGGAAGAAAGAGAAACATTGAGGAGAGAGAACCAACACTTGGCTGTCTCCTGCAAGTCCCTTACTGGGCGATTGAGCCTGCATCTTGTTCAGGTGCCCTGACCAGAACTGAACCTGCAACCTTTTGGTGCAGGGGACAATGATCACTCAACTAAGCCACTCGAACAGCGCACGTAGAGATTTTCTTGGTATTTGAAATGAAGAAAGACTGGAGGGTAATGGACTTTCTGACTTTTGACAAAATTTTCTTCTGCCCCTAAAATGAACATTTTAAAATATATTCTTCCATTGGTAACATATTCTTTGCAGGTTATTAAAAGATCTTTTTTTTTCCATTCATAAAACACAAACATAAAAGTGTAAAATGAGAAAACTAATGAAATCTAATGAATCTGAGTCCATACTATATGTGTTCAAGTTCATCATTTTGTGAACTTGCTTTAAAACACAGGGGTAAAATTACTTATCATGGGAACACTTGTCTTTGTTTTGGCTGTGCTCCAATATTTGGGAGATTATTGATACCTCTGGGTCTTTTACTATTTATATTTTCAAATCCACACTCCTAACTCAATTTATTGATGTAAAACAAACTTTGTAGCTTAATCACTTAATAGTGTTGCACGTATTCAAATATTACCTGGGTGAGTACACAAATGTGAGTGCTTTGTTGAAACATAAAGATATATCTATCTTTAATTCATTCATTAAGCGTGGTAGCAGAGAAGTTTACTATAACATATTAACTCATATCATATATAAAGCACCATGTAGGGTGATCAACACCCCCAGTTTGCCAAAGACTTCGGGGGGTTATCTAGGACATAAAACATACAGTGCAGAACCCAGGATAATTCCAGGAAAACCATCTCTCCAGGAGACCAAACAGTAATTGGTGTTCAAATTGACCTCATTGTACCTATTGATTCTGGAAAGGGGAGTGGTTTCTCCTTACTGAATAGCCACACATTTTAGATATAAATTTGCCTTTTCTACCCTTAGAGATTTGACAAAGTCTCAAAATGTTTAATCTACCAGGACACCACAGTGTATAACATCATCTCAAACCAAGAGAGCCACTCTACAGCAAAGGACATGTGACAGTGGGCAAATGAACACAGGACCCACTGATCCAATTTCATATTGTACTTCCCTGTGACCACTAGTCTAATAGACCATTGGTACAGCATTTTGAATACATGGTTGAGGTGCAGGATTGGAGGGGTGAGGCTGCAACAATGGAACACCAAAGTCCAGGCTGTGGGTTTCACCCTAAATCAAGAACCATTAAGTGATACAATAAACATAATAAGTTCAAAACAAAACAACCAAAACATAGGTATGAGTCCCAAGGGTGAAGTTAGGAGTGACCTTGCTCCTCATTTATCCAGTGACTCATTTGAAGGATTCATGTTTTCCATTCTTCAACCTTAGCCTCCAGAATTCTTAGTCCCCAGAGCAGGAATCCTTCCAAGGGCAGCCTATCAATCATATCAATAAAATATGAGCTGCAGATGCTGCTCAATGACTTCAGGCTCTTGATACCAAGGAAAGGAATCACCAATCTGGCTGACAGATCCTGATCATCAAGAGGAACATACAGCTGTTTATATGAAACCAAAAAAATATGGAAGCACCCAAGTAAGTGCTCGATACGGCCTCTTAACACTTCTCTTCCTAATTTTGATAATAAGTGAACAACTCCAACAATCAAATATTCAGAGTGTGCTTCCCATTCCCCATCCCCCACTTGGTCATCTGCTCAACTATTCTTTTATTTTTTTATATTTTACATCTTAGTTTTCCTTGGCACCCTAAGCAGAGTTAAAGGTGCTTTCTCTTTAACACCACCATTTAACTTCAACATTGATTTCCTCTTTTAGAATGTAGCAATTTAAACACAGAAGGATGCCTTAAACAACTTTATATCTCCAGCATCTCTCTCCCCCCACTCTTCATCAGTTATGTAGAGTTCTATTGTTTTATTTTCTACTGGATTGCAAGCAATTGGCATACAAAGAATTTTCCACCTTTTATCTCCTATGCCTAAGAGAGTGCATCACTGATAATAAATGTTCAATACATATTGAATGAAGTAATAAAAGTATTAAAATTCCTACCATTACTGCCTTAAAGTTAAAATAAAATAAAATAAAACAAATAAAGAGCAATATCCAAAAAGTATGACTTGTTAGAAAACCTATTTCAAACTTGACTGTTTAAAAGCATCTGTCCATTTAAAGTACAGCAAAGGGAATATAGTCAATAATATTCTAATAACTAGGAGTGACGCTGGATGGTTGCAGTGTTTATTGGGATGATCACATATTAAGGTATGTAATGTCCTGACACTGAGGTGCAAAACTACATATATTATAAAATAAATAAAATAAATCATATTTATCAAGATGATTATTCAAAAAAGGCCTGGAAAAATCTTAGAACAACTAAGCAAATGATGTTATAAGCCATTGACAACTGGGTTTGAATTTCAGTCTTGCCACTAATCATGTGAATGTTCTAAACTTCAGTTTCCTCATCTCTAAAACAAAGATAAACTCTGCTGCTCAGGACTTTTGCTAGACTTAATGAGAACTTGAATTTAAAATCAGGCTAATACAGAGTAGAAAATCAATAAATAATAGCTGCTGGCTTAAAATTGTTTTTAATATCATCATTGTCATTATCAACATAAGCCTTTCTGAAGTTCACATCCTATCATAGTAAATATTGCTTCTAGAGGAAAATTTATCCTTAAACTCTGGCAAATGGGAGGTCAAATGTACTGTAGTCATGTGTGAATTTTAAACAGGCAACTGTTAACTCCTTTCCTCTTAAAACAATAATATGTTCCTCCTATCCTTCTGGTACTGCCAGGGGAAACTATTTTTTTCTCCCATATTAACCCTTCACTAGGCCTTAATACTACTATGAACATATGTAGGCAAAGAACCTGCCTATTTAAAAGTATTTCTTCCCTATTTTTCTAGGAAGAGGCAGATATTTCCCTTTAATATCTTAAAAAACACTAACATATTACCATTTACAAAATATCACCATATTTTATCTCATATAGCTGCTGACACAGAGTAAATATTCATTGTCTACTTGTTTACTTGTACTTTTTGAAACAATTTCATATAATTCCTATAGAAATAAATGAAGACCACCCAAAAGAGAACAAGCAAAGGCTATTTATGCTGCGCTTGCTATAAAGCAAGAGAGTGAGCCAGCATAACTAGCCATTGGCAGAGTCTCAAAGACACATAGGGGAGTGAGAAAACTCCATGATGGGAAAAGGGGAAGACTGTGATTAGAAACTGGCACAGGAAAGCTTAAAGCAGGCTAACTAGAAACTGAGCATCCTCTGTGATTGATTAGGGTAGCATAGTTGGCTTTCTTTGGTTTGAAGTTGGGCCAAAATTAGCAAAGCTGTTATTCATTGATCAAGCCATTACCATCTTCAGCCAATTAGAAAATAGGTTATATGTAAGTTGGCTTCCTGCAATAGTTGCTACAAATTTTGTGAACTATAGTTTTATTTTTTTAAGATTTTTTTATTGTTGACTTTTGTGCATGGGGAGAGGTCCCTCAGTCCAGCCTGCACCCTCTCCAATCCAGGACTCCTTGGGGATGTCTGACTGCCAGTTTAGGCCCGATCCCATTGCCTAAATGGGCAGTTGGACATCCCTCTCACAATCCACGACTGCTGGCTCCCAACTGCTCTCCTGCCTGCCTGCCTGCCTTATTGCCCCTAACTGCTTCTGCTTATCTGCCTGATCGTCCTCTAACCACTACCCTGCCAGCCTGATCGACACCTAACTGTTCCCCTACCAACCTGATCACCCACAACTGCCCTCCCCTGCTGGCCTGGTTGCCCCTAACTACCCTCCCCTCCCAGCCATCGTGACCACAAGGGCATGACCATCTTGTGACCTCATGGGTCTGGCCATCTTGTGACCATATGGGCGTGGCCATCTTGGGTGAGGGCATGATGGTCAATTTGCATAATACCTCTTTATTATATAAGATAGTATTATAGATCTCTCCCATTCCCCCCTACTCCCAGCTTGTACCCATTCTCCAGGTCTTCACCACCCTATTGCCCATGTCCATGGTTATGCATATAAGTATGTAAGTTCTTTGGTTTATCTCCGCGTCCCCCTAACCTCACATCAAGGTATGTCAGTCTGTTCCATGCCTCCTTACCTTCAGTCTTATTTTGTTGGCCAGTTCATTTTGTTCATTAGATTCCACAAATAAATGTGATCCTGTGATATTTGTCTTAACTAGAGTTTTATTTTTCTATGTGGTCTGGCCATTTTCCATTTGCATATTTAGCCTCTCACCCCTTTCTGACATAGAGGATACCTCAAAAATATGAAAGATTCTGTTTTCATGCTAATATGCATTTATGAAATGTCATAATATATTTATATACTTAATAAATATGTTTCTATAGTGGAAATAAATTATGCTTTTGAAAGTACTTGTGTATAAATTTTTATGTAAAGTAGACATATTTGTACTAAGTTATTTTGTTTGTTTTGGGAACAATATCAATTTTGCTTTTCTCAATTGGAGTTATTTTAAGGGCATTTTTGAAAAATCCAGATGGAAATTCTTTCTAGACCACCATAGCTAACAAAGTATGATAACCTACTATCAGTATCCTTCAGTCATTGATTGCAGCCCTGAGAGAAGAGAAATCTCACTGCAAAATAGCTTTTTACTGGAAATACTTAAATCTAATATATAAAATAATTATACAAGGTCTTTAAAGGCAATTTTGTTAGATAAATGGATTACTTCTATCTTTAGGAAAAGGTCACAACAAATTATAAAGGTTGTATAAAAATAATTTCACACAAAAAAGAAGTGATTATGCAATCTGATCACTTGCTTTACTCTAGGTAAAGCAAACCTTTTATATACAGCAGCAGGTTATCTTTAAGAACTTTAAAGGCAACAACTTCTGAATAAGAAAGTTAAAAAATGTTATAATATTAAGTTTAATATAAGAAAATTATTTTCTTCAAATCATTCACTCCTGCACTTTTTAAACATATATTTTATTGACCTCAGAGAGAAAAGGAGAGGGAGAGCTAGAAACATCAAGGATGAGAAGGAATCATTGATCAGCTGCCTTCTACATGCCCCACACTGAGGATGGAGCCTGCACCCCAGGCATATGCCCTGAATGGGAACTGAACCATGAACTCCTGGTCTATAGGTCAATGCTCATCCACTGAGCGACACTGTCTGGGCTTATTTATTTTTTAAAAGAGATATTCATTAGATACATAGAAGGCTAAACTGAGAGTTTAAGTATGGCCATCTGAGATATATTTTTCCTGCAATGTTTTTTAAAAAGTTTAACCAACATTTAAAAATTGGAATATTTCATATGCAAATCTAGATTTCTGTCTCTTCTTTCTTTTTTCCACATTACTTTTATTTTATGTTATTTTTAATTAGATGTTTCCACCACTATTTATTCCTTCTATGCCCTCTTCCACTTCCACCACCTCTCCCGATCATCAGGGCATGTGCAAGAGGTGAGTACTAACAAAACAAAAACAAACAAAAAATAAAACGTTTGCAGGGGCCAAGGTGATAATATAAACAACTGAAGTAAACTGGGTTTTGTCTTTATTAGAGACTGCATATTTAATTGTGGAAATAGTTTTATTTCCACAGGTACATATATTTTCCCATTTTCTTAAAATGTGATTTTTTTTGGGCTAGATTTTACTTTTCAATTCTTTATAAAGGCACAGGTATAGAGACATATTTCTTTAAGGTTAACAACCATGGCAGGGCTCTAATAAGGGACAATTGTGAGAGACAGGGTTTCATTGGAGAATGGTAAGAACTGCGGTGAAGATTACATACCTTTGTCTAAAGGAGGTAGCCTCTTCTCTGTTTTTGATTGTTCAAGAAAAGAGCAGGGATAGAAGGAATGAGCAAAAGAGAAAAAAAGGAGAGAGAGAGAGAGAGAGAGAGAGAGAGAGAGAGAGAGAGAGAGAGAACGAACTCATGTAGAAGGTACCTGTGACTGGAGTCAAACTCAAGACCCTTCAGTCCATGGGCCTACACTCTATTCACTGAGCCAGACCAGCTAGGCTGCCCTGCAGAATTTTGCATGAGAAGCCACAGGCATACAATAGCAGGCACTATTCAAGTTCCTTGGAATGTACTTGTTAGCAATATTGAGTGGATCCTTGACTTCAAAAAGTTTATAAACTAGCCGAGAAAGAACTGTAAAAAATTCTAAGAAACTTAAACAAGTAATCACAGTATAGCTCCCTTCTTAACCATCAGAAAAATGGAAACTTCAAGGAGCTGCTTTTCAGTAAATCACTAGAAAGGCACGAAGGGCACAGAAACAAGTGTTTGGGCTCATGGGCACTTCAGACTATGGCATCATGTGCTTGTCCTATATAATAAAAGGGTAATATGCAAATTGACCCTAACAGCAGAGCAACTGGGAATGACTGGTGACTATGACACACACTGACTACCAGGGGGCAGATGCTCAATGCAGGAACTGCCCCTGGTGGTCAGTGTGCTCTCACAGGGGGAACTCTGCTTAGCCAGAAGCCAGGCTGACAGCTGCCAGCACAGCGGTGGTGGCAGGAGCCTCTCCCGCCTCCTCAGCAGCGCTAAGGATGTTTGACTACAGCTTAGGCCTGCTCCCTGCTGGCAAGTGGATATCCCCTGGGGCTGCCAGAGGAGTGTCTGACTACCAGCTTAGGCCCGATCCCCTGGGGAGCAGGCCTAAGCCAGCAGGTGGGCATCCCTCAAGGGGTCCCAGACTGTGAGAGGGCATAGGCCGGGCTGACGGACTCCCTTGAGTGAACAAATTTTTGTGCACTGGGCCTCTAGTGTAGTCAATAATCACCAGTTTCCATGTTGCTATCTCTGCACTCCTGTCTTCCCTGTCATCTTCCACACTCCTTCATGCATTTCAACCTTCTAATTTGTGATCAACAAGCTCCCCTAGGATTGCTATCTCTTCCATCAATGTTCCCATTATGGGAATATTAATGACCTTCATTAAAACCTGGCTTCCGTTTTTGGAAATTATTGCACTACATTGATCTTAACAGAACATCTTTTTATTTTTTCTTCTTCGTTCACAAGCCACAGGACTAAGAGGTGAGTTAGATGTTTCTCCTCTTTAATACTTGCATTAAGTTGATTAATTACAACACCCCACACACACACACACACACACACATACACACAAACTTCTTCTGGAGGAATTAATGGTATTAAAGCTTATATCATTCTCTTATTCTACTCTCTGTTGTGTCTTGATATCATCTTCCAAACTTTTTTCTTATCATTAATTGTAAACATCTCTGAAATAAAATAATTCCTCCCTAAGTCACTGTAACTCTCAACTTCTTCAACATCAACATTGATGTATTAGCCATAATCCAATCTCTTTGGTCCTCAAACTCTCATTTCCACTCTACATTAGAAATCCATTTCAGCATTTAGCTTTTATTTCATTATAAATGCAACCAGATCTAAAATGTGGACTTCAGAAATTAAATTCCTAACTCTCTTCAGTCCTCGTGCTATAACTATATTTTTAAAAGGCCTCTCCCAGCTTTTTTTCCTTTTCTGTTCAGCTTGATAGCACAATATGCTACTATAAACACTCATTTGCAAACATTTAAACTCTTTTTCCCCCTTTCCCTCTGTTTATAACTCCAGGAAAATCCTTGTTGAATGATATTATACCACTTAGCTACCTGTAATTGAATACCTAAATATTTACGGGGGGGGGGGGGGGGGGGGGGGGGGGGGGGGGGGGGGGGGGGAGGGGCAGGAATCAACTGAACACATTTTACATTAATGTCAATAAAATTCCTCACATGAGCACAAAATAAGTAACTCCTAGAACTCCTATGAAGTCATCTTAGTGTTTTGATTTCCCAAGATCCTAAGATAATTTATCTTGTCCTCTCTTCATATATTCTACTCTATTGTGTTAAGATTTAATGATCTAACTAATATTTTATTGAGACAATTGAAAATATCAAACATGAACTCTGTGACAGAGAATGCTAGGATTCTCATAATGTCCATTCAAATATTTTTTTCAAATAACAGAACTTGATTATTTAGAAAAGCATTTTGCCATGCTCCTAAAAGATATTACTTCTGTCTCTCTTTAAGCTAAGTATGGTCATAGAAATATAAATAGAAATGTGAGATATCTTCATAAAATTTATCAAGATGCATGAAGTAGCCTTCTTTCCTACTTTCTCCAACTTACTGTCTGCTAATAAAAAAGATAAAAAAATAAATTGCAGTGCCTTTTATGCTAATAGGATGAAACGTTTTCAAGAAAAGAAGAAATAAGATAGATAAGAAGGAATGAAAAACACTTACTGTATGTGTTAGTAAAAGATCATTTCATTTCCGGTCCTTGTCAAGGACTGGTTCAATGGAATGAAAGAATTGAAGACATGGCAAGCTATAGGAGAAAGAAGGAATTAGAGGTAGCTAATTTACAAATATCACAGGTTGTTACGATTACATGTGCTGTTATTCCTTGAATATTGGTCCTGCTATTTCTGTTTCCTCTCTGAGTCATTCCCTAATGTCTTTTGCTCTTCTCTACAGCACATCACAGTTGTCAGACTCCTCTATCTCCTCCTTTGTCTACTGACTTCTAATTAGTTTCAAGATCCTGGACACACTAGCAGAACACTAGAGGAGAGAAAAGAAGTCAAAATATCTTCACTTCTTTTTTCAGCTCCATGACCGCTCTGAGCAGGGGCTGTGTCCCCTGCAGGGTGTGAGGTCCCCTGGACACCAGCAATTCCTGAACTCCGGTGGCACCATTGTGTTCCATTGCACCTCCAGCTATGGGGGTGGAAGCAGCTTTCAGTGGTTGCCAAGCTGCCACACTAACTGGCCCAATTAGTTTTTCAC
The DNA here is from genome assembly GCA_004026665.1 of Murina feae. Taxonomy (NCBI): domain Eukaryota; kingdom Metazoa; phylum Chordata; class Mammalia; order Chiroptera; family Vespertilionidae; genus Murina; species Murina feae. The sequence goes on from PVJC01005600.1 coordinate 54,503, forward strand.
GTCTTTTACAACTAGTTTATTGTGTTATGTTCCCCCCATTAAACTACCTGACATGGGCTAGGACTTTACCCTAGCTGATACAGCTACCATCATCACTGTCATCATCAGCATTACCATCAGAATGAGTAAGTACTAGTATATAGTAATGAATTAAAGGTAGAAACAAGTGCCTTGAAAGGAAGAGATGGAATAAAAATCCCAGGTAAGAGGAAAAGGTTGCAATTGGAAGAAGGAAAGATATTTTCCTATTAAAAGAGGAAAAGGCAGAAAACATGCATGTAGAAGCAGATAAATGGTTCATTTAATTTTGTAACACGTTTTTGTTATTTTTATACAACACATTCATCCTGGACATATTTGAAGCAACTAAGACCAGAGTGTAATTGTACCTTATCGCCCAGTAACAACTTAGCTAGGAAGTGAGTCTCCAGGGAAAAAATGGCTGAATTATATGTTATGCAAATAGACCCTCAGTCCCAGGGTGCATAACAACAGCAGAATAATATCCAAGCAACACAAAATGGGGCAAAAAAATAAAGCAGTAGCATGGAATTTCTAGGCAGACTGGGGTTTGGTTAAACTAAAAAAAAATGTGCCCCAGCACAATATTACAGAAAGAATAAACAGGATTTCTCACCCTGAGCATGGTATTGCAGGGGAGAGAGAGAGAGAGAGAGAGAGAGAGAGAGAGAGAGAGAGAGAGAGAGAGATGCTGAACTTAATGGACCAGATGAGAAGAAGGAAACATTTAGTAGGAATTTGTATAAACTAACCACTGAGAAATAATCAAGATAATGCATGACTCATTAGAAGTCAGTGTGGACAGAGTACACTTAAAAAAAGATATATGTCCTTATTGATTTCAGAGGGAAGAAGGGAGTGGGAGAGAAAGATAGAAACATCAATGATGAGAGAAAATCATTGATCAGGCGTCTCCTGCATGCCCCCTATTGGGGACTGAGCCCACAAAGCAGGCATGTGCTCTGGGAATTGAACAGAGACCTCCTGGTTCATAGGTTGACACTCAACAACTGAGTGACACTGGCCAGGCACAGAGTACACTCAAGACTAGCTGACCAATTTAACCCTTGATGTCTTAGGATGCTATAAAGTCATGAACCGTGACACAGTACCTAACTGGAAAGGGGAGACTATGACATAATTTGTATTACAAGTTTAACTCTGCTGGAATAGGGCACGAATAGAAAATAAATGTTTATAGTTTTCAGAAAATAAATTTCTATTTATTACACATTTGCATTAGTAAAATAAGATTTGTACCTGGAACAAACAAAAACAGTTGAAGTCTCTTACAAAATAAGTTTTAAACTCAGAAAAATAAGCTTATGCATAATAGGAAATTTTATGAATCATTGCATCGAAGATATGAATAAATAAAGTTTGAGACATAAAAAGAAAGTGAAGCTTGAAAAAAGAGTGTCCTTATTTAAAAATGTTCAAAGGATATTTTAAATAATTGGTTGAAAGATTGAAATCAGAAAGACTGTTACCTTCGACTTTATTAAAGAGAACACCACAACTCTAAAATGGCATCCCTTGTGCTAAAACTTGTTCATAATAACAAACCCACATTTTATACCTGACCTCACTGCTACTCCAGACCTCCTTAGAAATATAATCTTAATCAAGCAGTCTGGGTGTTTCAGGATAAAATCTCTTGCCTTTTCCTTCTTCCCAAAAGAAGGGTGCCTTGGTCTAAAAATCATCCTTCTTTTTTTTTGTTCGTTTTGTTAATCCCTTCCTTGCCCCACTCTTTTTCCTTCCAGTTTGTCCAATGCCTCTAAGAGTCCTTCTGGTTGCTAAACAGATGTTGACCATATTACAAATTGTTTAATGAAACCAATTATATATTCAAATTCACTCAGTTAAATTTTGTAAGTTAACAACTTGTATAAATGAAAAGTGAACATTTTGGTCATTTTGGTGTTTTTATTTCCCCACAAACAACAATGTATATCTATGGAGACAGATTTAACTGTGAAATTACATATAAAGAAGTTTTTTAATATCTACATATTTTTTTCAACTGGAAAAAAGTAGAGATAGAGATATGTATTTATCTGGGTCTAAAACCGTAGCAGATAACAGGCAAGAATGGGGTTTTGCACTATGCCCGTTCTGTATCCTGAGGTCAGCCACAGCAAGACATCTGCATCCTGGTTTTCTTAGTATTGCCAGTCGGATGGTAAAATGATAACTTAAATATTTCTTGACCATATTTATGATGAAGTTTGAAGTGAATTTTTCATATACAGAACTAAGTCTTTACTTGGCACACAAAATACAGTAGTCAAAATTTGTTTGCTGCTTTTCTTCAAAGAGGAAAATAACGATGTCCTGACAAAAGACAAACATGGGGATAAGGTTTACCTACCAAGTGGCTCACCAATTGGAATTACTTGCCAGATACCTTTCAAAGATGAGCATTCACACTGAACAATGTAAACTTGTGAAAGGTTACAATGTACATGGTGGTATCCTTATAACTGTAATTAAAAATTGGAAAAAGAGACTTGGTCTTTTGGCAATATAAGCAGCTTTTTACCTTTTATTACATGTGACAGAAATTATACTGTGAATGATTTTAAAAGTGTATGAGTGAGTTCTCTTTTATCACAGAACATATCTAGTCTGGTGAAAAAAGACTGAGGAGTTAAGTCAATGAACCATTCACTGGTATGACACAATTAGCTAAATTTCCCACAGTGATAGGGTTCATTTATTGAAGATTTCCATGTTGGATGGCACCACCCCTTTGGAAACATCATCCCTGCACTTCTCTGCAGGGATTCTGCTGACATATTTAATTAAACAGGGAATATTATCTCACATTTATATCTGTATATTTATGTATGTAAATATTTTTTCACAAAAGGAAATTGCCCAGACAAGGAAGCTGGTATCCTAACTAATAAAGAGGGAATATGTTAATTGACCCTCACACTGTCACAAAGATGGCAGCACCCACAGCCAATAAGGAGGGAAAATGCTAATTGACCTCCACACCCTTAAAGATGGCGGTGCCTACAGCCACAAGATGGTGGCCACAGTCCCTCAGCCATGCTGGGGCGGCAGGCATGTGTCAAGGCCGGGCCCGCTCCCAGGTGGGCCTGGCTACTATGTGTGATGGCTTCCAGAGTCCCCCAGTCCCCTCAGCCTCCAGCTGCTCAGGGCTGGCCCAAGGTGCAGGCAAGCCTTAGATGTCAGCTGCCCAACTGCCCAGGGCTGGCCTGAGGCACAGGTAACCAGAGCCAGCTGAGGCTTGCGCTGCCAGCATTGGAGCAGCAGAGGTGTGATGGGGGCATCACCTTCCCCTGATCGCCGAGTTACTTCCTGCCCCTGAAGGCTCCAGGGCTGTGTGAGGGGGCAGGCTGAGCTGAAGGACCCCCTCCCCTCCAGTGCATGAATTTTCAGGCACCAGGCCTCATCTATAGTTATACTTCTCCATTCAACATAGATTTTCAATGAATGGATAACTATTTTAGCCATTAAGCAAAAGAAAAATTAAACAATCTCATATAGTAAGTAATATAAAACATCTTCTATAATAAAAGCGAAACATGCAAATGTGACCGTTACCACCAGCCAATAAGAGTGGCTGTATGCAAATTAACCCAGCCAAGATGGAGGCCAACAGCCACGGAACTAAACCAAAGGGTTCTGTTGCAACTGCCTGCCTATGCTGGCAGTTGGAAGTGGCACCAGGGCACCAGGGCACCAGGAAGTGAGAAAGCAAGGTGGCGGGCCGGGGAGCGGGTAAGAGGTGGCAGGGGGTCGGCGGCCTGCTTGGCGGGCTTCCCAGGCCATTTGCGGGGCATCGGGGAGCA
>PVJC01005601.1:0-58488 GCA_004026665.1 Murina feae
GCCTGCTTGCCCCAACTGCCCCTCTTGCTGGCCTACTCACCCTCAGCTGCCCCCCCATCAGCCTAATCACCCCCAACTGCTCCCCCCACCCCCCGGCCTGCTCACCCCTAACTGCCTCTGCCTCGGCTCCACCACCATGGCTTTGTCTGGAAGGTCTCCTGGAAGGTCTACCAGTCTAATTAACATATTACCCTTTTATTAGTATAGATGGCTTCTATTTAATGTTCTGGTGGCCTCAGTACAAGGGAAGACATTTTTGAAGGAGAGAGGATACCTCGAGCCCTAATTCCATATATGAAAGTCCTCCTCCAAGTCCATCCTGATGCTTCACTGGTCATGGGAGTTTCACCTCAAATCCGGAGCATGGTCTTCTCTCCAAAGGTTGGATCTACAGTGAAGGACACTTACCTCCTCATCGGCTGTTAACTGTCGGCGCCCCGTTTGCCCCATTCCCAGATACAGCCTTGGAGCTCTGTGATCTTCTGAGTGTACAGCGCCTGAGGCTTCCTGTCAAGGGAAGGAGACCCTGAGAACACTTGCAGGCTGTCTTTTTCCTGCCAGCTGAGATCGCAGGGAAGTGTTCTGCCATGCCTTCTTAAATAAAAGAAATAATCTATGTCTCAAAACTTCGATGAAAACAGAAAACTCAAAGTACTTCTCCTTTCCTCTGTGCATCTGATACAGCTCACCTGGACGTGGAGATGGGTGGGCACATGCCCACTGGCCACTCATGTGGTACTCTCTGGGAGGCAGGGTGCCCAGGGATGGCTCTGCAGGGCTGTTAGTCCTTGGATTGGGAACACGGGGAGGTGGAGTGCACCCTCTATCGATACGAGAGCCGTCCGCCCTGCTGGAGGCTCAGAGTGGCCAGTGTCCATGCCTCCTGGTCAAAGAGCCTCCCTCATGTTGAAGTCAGTTTTAGTGTTTCTCAAGTGGCTGAAGGGGCAGACCCCTGCTGCCCTCTCCCACGGGTTCTTTCACACCTGTGAGCATTGTACTGTCTCTCTCTCTGTCCTTTCAGGCAGACAGGGTTTGATAGCTATAATTAGGACGGGAGCAGCTCATTTAATTGTCATAGAATCAGTGCACAGACTCCAGAGTGATTTATGGGCCCATCAGCCTCCTTCATGCCCAAAGTGGCAAACTGCTGCTGATTCCTGCCACTGGCTCAGCAATTGTAGAGGGAGGAACTTTAAGGGTCCCTAATAGGGGGCCTGCTGGGGGCCATCTATGCCCAAGAGCCTGCCATGTGGCCCCCTTAGCACCTGGTCAAGTGGATTGTCATTGCCGTTTGGGCCCTGCCTCTATTAGCCTTCCCCAACTGACTCCTTTCTGTGCCTCAGTTTCCCTCTGTAGAGTTGTTTGGATTAGATGATATGCCCTCCCAAAGCTCTTAGCCTTGTCCTGGCCAGCATCGGTGTGCCCATGGGCCAGCATAACAATAGGGTCTTACTTGGCACACGCATGTGCCATGGCTTGACATGTGACAGATGCCATGACACTACTATGAATGTCTGTTCAGTGTCCTTTTTGGGGAGAGGGGGTTTATTCGTTTCTTTTTACTTTTTCTTTTGAGATAATTTTAGATTTAGTGAAAAGATGCAAAGACAGTACAGACAGTTTCTGTGGCTCCTAACTGTGAACATCTCACGTGACCAGGGTGGGCTGACCCAGGACAACAGCATCACAACATTCTATGAACTAGACTCCAGACTGCATTTGGGTTCCCCAGATGTCTCCTGATGACCTTTCTCTGGCCTAGGATTGACCCCTCCAGGCTCCCATATTACGTTTAGTCACTGTGTCACAGTCCTCGCTGATCGGTGATCGTTGCTCAGGGTTTCTGCATTGTCCACAGTCTTCACCCCCTTGAAGAGAACTGCCCAGTCTTTTTGTAGACTATCAGTCACAGTTTGGTTTGTTTGATGTTTTCTTGGTGTGTTTTTGGCAGGAATCCTACACAAAGTGAAGTGCAAATTTTCTTTTTTAAAGTTGTGGTAAAAATACATGACAAAATTTACCATCTTAACCATTTTTAAAAAATACGTATTTTAATTGATTGCAGAGAGGAAGGGAGAGGGAGAGATAGAAACATCAATGATGAGAGAGAAACATTGATTGGCTGCCTCCTGCACGCTCCACCCCAACCCCCACTAGGGATGGAGCCCACAACCCAGGCATGTGCCCTTGACTGGAATCAAACTTAGGACCCTTCAGACCCCAGACTGACACTCTATCCACTGAGCCAAACCAGCTAGGGCTTAACCATTTTAAAAAAATTTATTTTTATTGATTTCAGAGAGGAAGGGAGAGAGATAGAAACTTCAATGAGAAAAATCAACATTGAATGGCTGCCTCCTGCACGCCCCCTACTGGGGATTGAGCCCCCAGATCGGGCATGTACCCTGTCCAGGAATTGAATTGGTGACCTCTTGGTGCATGGGTCGATGCTCAACCACTGAGTCACACTGGCTGGGCCTAACCATTTTTAAGTGTACAGTTTAGTGGCATTAAGTACATTTACATTGTTGTGCAGCCATCACCACCATCCATCTCCAGAATTTTTCATCTTGCATAACTGAAATTCATTGAGCATAACTCTCTATTCCCCTCCGCTATCCTGTGGCACCCACCATTCTTCTTCCTGTCTTTATGGATCTGACTCCTCTAGGGACTTTATGTAAGTGGAATCACACAGTAATTGCCCTTTTGTGTATGTCTTATTTTACTGAGTATAATGTCCTCAAGGTTCATCCATGTTGTAGCAGATGTCAGATGTCCTTCCTTTTTAAGGCTGCATAACATTCCATTATATATATCATATTTTGTTTATTCATTCACCTTCCAGTGGACATTTGAGTTGCTTCCACCTTTTGGTTATTGTGAATAATGCTACTGTGCACATGGGTGTACAGATAAATGAAGATGTTCCTTGACCTAATGATGGGATTAAGTTCTGATAAACCTAAGTCAAAATGCATTTATTACACCTAACCTACCAAATATAGCTTAGCATAGCCTAAAATGTGCTCAGAACACTTACATTAGCCTACAGTTGGGCAAAATCATCTAACACAAAGCCTAGTTTATAATAAAGTGTTAAATAGTTAATGTAATTTATTATTTGAATTGCTTTCACACCATTATATAAAGTTGAAAAATTGTAAGTTGGGGATCATCTGTACAAATATCTTTTCAAATCCCTGCTTCCATTTTTTGTTCGTATGTACCCAGGAGTAGGATTGCTGGGTCATATGATAATTCTGTGTTTAATTTTTCAAGGAACCTCCATACTGTTTTTCCCAGGAGCTGCATTATCATCAGTAGTGCACAAGGGTTCCAATTTTTCCACATCCTCATTAATAAATATTATTTTATTTATTTTTTTTAATTAGCCAGCCCAGAGGTGGTAGGTCATGGTTTTGATTTGCATTTACCTGGTGATGAGTGATGTTGAGCATCTTTTCATGTGCTATTGGCTGTTTGTAAATCTTGTTTGGAGAAATATTCCTTGAAGTCCTTTGTCCATTTTTTTTTTTTTAAATCCTTACCTGAGAACATTTTCTTTGATTTTTAGAGAACCAGGAAGAGAGAGATGTGAGAGAGAAACATAGGTTGTTGCCTCCTGCACGTGCCCCAACTGGGGCTGGGGATTGAATCTGAAATCTAAGTATGTGGCCCAGCCAGCGTGGCTGATTGGTTGAGTGTTGACCTATGAACTGTTCGATTCCCGGTCAGGGCACATGCCTTGGTTGCGGGCTCAATCCCCAATGTGGGGTGTGCAGGAGGCAGCCGATCAATGAGTCTCTCTAATCATTGATGTTTCTATCTCTCTCTTCCTCTCCTTTCCTCTCTGAAATCAATACAAATATATTTTTTAAAAATCTAGGTTATGTGCCCTGACCAGGAATTGAACCCGAGACCTTTCTGTGTATGATACTATGCTCCTACCCACTGAGCACCACTGGCAGGAGCTCCTTTGCCCATTTTTGAATCCAGTTGTTTATTTTTATTGTTGAGTTTTAGTAGTTCTGTATATATGCTGTATATTAACCCCTTATCAGGTAATATGATTTGCAAATATTTTCTCACGTTCCATGGGAATGGGGCCTTTTCACTCTGTTGATTGTGTACTTTGACACGCAAATGTTTTTAATTTTGACAAACTCCAGTTTACATATTTTTTCTTTTGTTGACTGCTTTTGGTGTCATAGCCAAGAAGTCATTGCCAAATCTCACATTATGAAGCTTTTCCTCTGTTTTGAGTTTTACAGTTTTAGTTTTTACAGTTTTAGTTATAGTTTTATAGTTTTAGTTTTAGTCTTTGATCCATGTTGAGTTAATTTTTATATATGGTATAAAGTATTGGTCCAACTTTAGTCTTTTCATGTGCATATCCAGTTTTCCCAGCATCATTTGTTGAAAATACTTCCTTTCCCTACTGAATGGTCTTGGCACCCTTGTCAAAAATCATTTGACCGTATATACACAAAGGTTTATTTCTGGGCTTTCTATTCCATTGGTCTATACACGTCTGTCTTTAAGCCAGTACTCCACTGTCTTTTTTTTTTTTTTAATGGATTTTTTTTTTTTAGCAGAGAGGAAGGGAGAGAGATAGTCAGAAACATTGATGAGAGAGAAACATCAATCAGCTGCCTCCTGCTCACGCCCCACTGGGGATGTGCCCGCAACCAAGGTACATGTCCTTGACCAGAATCGAACCTGGGACCCCTCAGTCCGCAGGCTGACGCTCCATCCACTGAGCCAAACCAGTCAGGGCCACTGTCTTGACTCCTATAGTTTTATAGTAAGTTTAGAAATCAGGAAGCATGAGTTCTCCAACTTTGTTCTTTTTAAAGATTGTCTTGGCTATTCAGGGTTTCTTGAGATCCCATATAAATTTTATGGTGGGTTTTTCTATTTCTGCATAAAACATTTTTAGGATGTTGATAGGGATTGCCTTGACTGTAGATAGCTTTGGGTCTTTTTGCCATCTTAACAGAATGAAGTCCTGCTCTTCTCCTCCCAGCTGTGACCCTGAGCAAACATAACCGGGGTTAACTATGTCAGTGGGTGAGGACTGGACCTGCACATTGTTGGTCTGCAGAGGAAGTTGTGTTTGCTGATTGATCACCTTGAGGAGCTACTGACTTAGAGGAGAGAGGAGGTTACGGGAGGGCTGCTTGAAGGAGAGCTCTATGGTGGGTGGGACAGGAAGTGGGTGGGGGAAAGGGTCTTGGGAGGTGAGGAACTGTGGGTATAAAGACACAGAGCCTGGACCTTACCGGTTTGGCTCAGTGGATAGAGCGTCAGCCTGTGGACTGAAGGGTCCCGGGTTTGATTCTGGTCAAGGGCATGTACCTTGGTTGTGGGCACATCCCCAGTGGGTGGCGTGCAGGAGGCGGCTGATCGATGTTTCTCTCTCATCGATGTTCCTAACTCTCTATCCCTCTCCCTTCCTCTCTGTAAAAAATCAATAAAATATATATTTTTAAAAAGACACGGGGGAGGGGGGGTTGTGGTGGGGCATGAATGTGGTGCAAGGTGACTCTGGGTGGGGCCAAGTGACTAGAGAGGAGAAAATGAGAATGGAAGCCAGATTGCCACGGGCCCCCAAGAGCCCAGCTGGGTAGCTTAGATGTGATCCTGAAGCTGGCGGTGAGGAAAGAGAAAGGGAGATGTAGATTGGCTTTGAGTTTAGGAAGAGCTTGATTAAAGATTGGTCAGGGGAACGAGGAGACCACCTGCTATGGATGGGCCTTTTGCTTGTTCCCACCTGGCCCCTCTGTCCAGCTCCCCTCAGCACCAGGGACCCTGCAAGGGAAGATGGCTCAGCTCACTCTGGCTTAAATTCTTCCATTGGTTTCTCATCACATTCAGAGTAAGGTCCCAAGAGGCTCTGAGCCCTTCCCTTCCCCCATCACTTACTAGTAGGTAGGCAGCCCAGCACCTTGCACCACATTCATGCCCCACCACAACCCCCCCCTCCCCCGTGTCTTTTTTTAAAAATATATTTTATTGATTTTTTACAGAGAGGAAGGGAGAGGGATAGAGAGTTAGAAACATCAATGAGAGAAAAACATCGATCAGCCGCCTCCTGCACGCCACCCACTGGGGATGTGCCCACAACCAAGGTACATGCCCTTGACCAGAATCAAACCCGGGACCCTTCTTGTCCCTCTCCATACTGGTCCTCCCTCAGTATGCTCACTCTGACCCCAGGGCCTTTGCATTTGCTGGGCTTCCCACCTAGAGTACTTTTCCCAGCTTCAGTGCCACCTCCTTGGCCTCCTGGCCTTCCCCACCCCTCATTTCCTGCTTGTTTTATACATGACCTCTCACTGAGGAATCCTCTATCTTTTTTCTTCATTTGATGCCTGACTCTGCCTGGAGAACCAGGACCTATTTATGCTGTGGGTGAGCACATAAACTGCCAGAGCTCATTCCAGCCAGCACAGGCTTGCTGGCTTCCCCTGCTGCCTCCTTTCCAGCACCCTCAGTCAACTAGCTGCCTGTGTCTCTAGGTACCTACCCAGGCCTCCTGTCCTGCTGGACCTGGGCATTGCCCCGTGGACCCTCCCTGGATATGATTGGCCAGCTGGGCCAGACACACAGGATTTTCTGGGACTGCTGAAGGGCAAAGACAGGATCCAGTGTGAGTGCCAGGCTCCTGGGCTGTGTTGAGCTGTTCCCTCTTGTAGGGACTGGATGGGGGAATAGTGTAGGCTGCTCCCCGGGAGCCTCCAGCTCTTAAGCAATCCTGTGCTCTCCAGGCCTGGTTGCTGGCTCCTCTGATTTTGCCACTATTCCCTCCCCAGGATTTTACAGGCCTCTTGGCATTGGGGCATCTGCTGTAGCTGGGGCCTCTAATGGTTAAACACTGGACAGGCAGCAGAGGATTTCTTCGGGGTTTTGGCTCAGAGAGAGACATGCATTCTGGGCCTCTCTTGGCCCACATGCAGCCTGCTAGCTCTGCACCTTTCCGTCCCAGTTGGTCTGCTTCTGGGGGTGGGGTTGGGGCTTCCTCCCTCTGGGCCTTGGGTCAGGCCATGCAGCTGCCGTGCTGGAGCAAAGAACAGCAGGGACAAGCTGGGATTGGCGGCCCTAGGTCTGCAGCCAGCTGGGTGACCTCAGAGTGTACTGACCCTCTCAGAGCCTGGGCTCAGGCTTGGGGTGTGAGGGGATTTATGCAACGCCCATGTCTGGGAGGCAGGGGAGCTGTGGTCTTACTCTGGCTGATAAAATATCACCAGCCAGGAATTCAGGCCCCAAGTTTTTGGCACTTACAGTGTTTCGGGAAAATCCAGCAACTCTGATGTTTAAGTTAATCTAAAAAAAAAAAAATTTTTTTAAGTTGGCCACAAGTTCGCATTTTTTCACATGCTCTCAGGCCTCAGGAAGGTTATAGCTGTGACTGCCACACTCCCACCTGCCAGGTTGCAGGCTCTGACATGGGCCCATGGACCCCAAGCCCTCTGAGTTGCAGCAGGTGAGTGACCGTGCCACTCCTGGAGTGGGCGCCGGGCACGTCTGTCCATCACAGGTTGCCTATAGAGGGGATGTGCGATGGCCAGGAAGCCATGTGGCTGAGGGTCTCTGATCAGCAGTTCATGCTCTTCTGGGTACATCTGTGGGGCCACAGTGGCTTCCTGGTTAGGGGAAATGGCTCTGAGGACAGGACCCTGTCCTTGGTGACTGTCTCTCACCCACACTGTTGTTCCACTGGTGGAGACTCGAGAAGGGGTGCCCTGAGCCCCAACTGTCACTCTCCTCCACACTGACGTGTGCTTGGCCCTGGGCCGTAACCTGGGGATGCTTTTTATTTTTTCAGGTGTTTTTTCTTTATTATGGTAAAATTCACAAAACATAAAATTTATCATTTTAAAGTACACCTTTCAGTGGCATTTTGTACATAGGCAATGCTGTGAACCATCATCTCTATCTAGTTCCAGAACATTCCCTTCAGTCCCAAAGGAGGCCCTGGCCCCATAATCAATCACTGCCTATCTTCCATCCCCCAGCCCCTGGCAACCGTTATTTTGCTTCCTATCTCTGTGGATTTGCCTATTCTGGGCATTTCATATCAGTGGAATCATACAACATGTGAGCTTTGTTTTTGGCTTCTTGAGTATCATGCTGTAGTGTGTGGCAAGCTTTGTTCCTTTTTATGGCTGAGTAATATTCCATTGTGTAGATGGACCACATTGTTTATCCTTCATCCATCGATGGACATTTGAATTTCCACCTTTTTGGCTGCTGTGAACATGGTTTGCAAGTGTCGGTGTAGACTGAGGTCTTCGATTCATAGGACTTGTACTGAAGAGTAGACTTACTGTATTCAGTAAGTCCACTCAGTTCAGGAACTGCCAGCTTCCTGGTGTGTTGGAAACAGGAGCATGTCATGAGTTGAACTTAATAAAAGGAGAGGAAGGAGCTTCTGGCAGCATGCAGAGAGGGCTTCTGACAGAGGTTTGGGGAGGAGGTTGAAGAGGTGGTCACAGGCTGGGACCAGGGTCCTAGAGGTCAAGCTGCTGAGACTTGCTCAGGAAAGCGACAAGGGATTGAAGGAAAAGGTGGGGGCGGAGGGCTGCAGAGAGTCTGTGATGCTCCCCTGCCTGCCCCTCAGCTCTTCAGTGCTGCACCCAGGTCCTCCCCCAGCCCATCCCAGCCCCCTCTCTGACCTGACCTCCTGTGGTCTCTCTCCCTTCATTGTCTACCTGCCCAGCCACCCATGCCATCATTGATCTTGTCTCCCCAAGCTTGTATTATTCACCTTCTGGGCCCTTGTTTTTGCTTTCTCTTCCCTCAGCTGGGACAATTCCTCCATTGTGAGGCCTGTCCAGGGAAGTGTCCACTGGACCACAAATAGTTTATGTGGGACCCACCTCACGGGGCTGAGAATGTGGTCTGAGGGCCCACCTTCCTCATCCCCAGGCCTGTAGCACGGCCACCCAGGGCCCTAGTGGGGTTTCAGGGGCCTAGGGCAGGGCCATGAGGTCCTTGGGGGTTACAGGGTGGGCTAGGCAGGCCCAGGAACCTGCTTCCTCAACCATGAAATGGCTTTCAAGGTTATATAACTATATCTAAAAAAATGGAGCAGAAAAGCTATTTTGGGCCCATGGTAATGAGGGCATCTATCTCACTTTTGTCTTATCTTTCCAGGCCCCTGCCATTCTGGGGTGGGGGCAGCATTAAAGGAGCCGCTGGTGGGAGATGGCTTCAACACAGAACCTGAGCAAAGCCTGGGGTCAGCTTGTGGATGTTCTGGTCAAAACCGTTTGTTTGACATTGGCCTGAGACAGTTGCTGGCAGATCACCTTGTGGCACCCAGGGTTCCAGAGGCTGGTGAATGCTGACACCCTGGTATGAGAAAGGTTAGCCTCCTTGCCATATCTGGACCCCATGTCCCCAGGTGGGTCAGGCCCTTGTCAGCATTTGACCATTTTCAAGGTGGCCAGGCTGAGGGAGGCCAGGACACGTCACTGCAGCAGCGTTCTGCATGTGGCTCCCTGTCCAGGCCGAGGGACAGTCTCTCTGTTTCCCATGAATGGCATCCTAGGTGGTGGTTTCTTACCCATTTGTGAAGAACTATAAAATTAAACGGCCAAGGGTCCTTTCCCTTCGACACAAGTAGAGACGTGTGCTTGCATGCCCCCCAAAGCTGTGTGTACACCTGGAAGGGTGTGTTCAGTCAGGGTAGAGAAATGACATGTTTTGGAGTTCTCTCTCCATGCACGACACACATGGATACACCTGACCTGTCCCTTCTTGTTCCCCTTCCCCAGGGGCCTACCTAGAGCTGGGGGTGCCCCTCCACAGCCCTGAGCATGCTAGGCAAATGTCTGTGACCCACTGTCTCTATGTAAAATTCCACTCCTCAGCCCCTCCTCTCAGACCTCAGACCTCTGACCTCCGCGGAGCCTATGCACCCCTTCCTCAGCTCTGTCCAGCTTGGGGGTCCCTCTTCATGGCCTCCAGGGAAATCCCCATCCTCATAGAACCTCTTGCTGTCCACATCATCCCACTGGCCCATTTTCAGGTTCATATCTGTCTCTGTTTGGAAGAGGAGAAACCAGGGTGTCCAGTCCCAGCTCTGATCTCAGGAGGCTTGCTCACCCCAGAATGTGGTTCACCAAGGTCTTTTCTGTATTCCAAAGAGTTCTTCTGCTAGCCACCCTGCCCCTGCACAATCCAGTGCCCAGCCCCCACTTGGGGACATCCCTAGAAAGGGGGAAGGCTGGCCTTATCCTGGGTCCACCTTTTTTAGAGATGGTCCAGAAAATGCAGTAGGGACGACTTCCCTCCATCCACCTCCCACTCCCCGGGCAATGTTCTCATTCTTACTGGAATGGAGGCCCCGCCCTGGCCTGATCCTGCAGTGGTTCCAGCTTCTTGTTCTACTGACCAATGATAAAGGAACATCTTTTCGAATAAATCTGCGTTTTGGACATTTCCCTCAGGAGAGCTTCCCAGACATGGGATTACTGGGCTAGAAGGCAGGAACATGTTCATGTTCCCAATAAACATACCAAATGGTTCTGAGGACACTTCAGGCCACCTGCCTCTTAGGGTCCTAGTTATTTTTGCTGAGGTTGACGTGTGCAGGGCAGGTCCATGTGCTAGTTGGGCTTCACCCTTAGCCCCCAGTGACAGTGGAGGGAACAGGCTTGGGAGAGGAGAGCATGCCTTAGGGGCAGAAAGGGCTGCAGGAGAAGTCTGGGGTGTTGCCACCATGATGGTTCTTGGTGTGGGATTTGAGGTGACATAGGATTGGGTGACTGTGATGGGTTGAAGAGTGCCCCCCACCCCAAATTTATGTTCAAACAGTAACTATGATCAGGGCCTTTGGAAATAGGGTTTTTGCAGATGTCAGAAAGTCAACATGAGGTCATTTTGCAGGAGGTTGGGCCCTAAACCCAGTAATTGATTGATATTCTTATAAGAAGACAAAACAAACACACAGGGCCAAGTGAAGACAGGTGGAGATGAGAGTAACCTATATATATATATATATATATATATATATATATATATATATATATATATATATATATATATATATATATATATATATATATATATATAAAAGGCTAATACGCTAAGTGTCCTTCCCATTGTCCTGCTGGGGGGTGTAGGAAGCAGCCAATCAGTGATTCTTTCTTGTTGATGTTTCTCTCTCTCTCTCCCTTCGTCTCTGAAATCAATAAAATCATATTTTAAAAAACACACAAACAAAATATCAGAGATCTGCCCAGCTGGTGTGGCTCAGTTGGTTGACTGTCTTCGCATGCACCGGAAGGTCACCAGTTGGGTTCCTGGTCAGGGCACATGCCTGGGTTGTGGGCTCAGCCCCTAGGAGGGGATGTGCAAGAGGCAGCTGCTCCATGTTTCTCTCTCTCTCTCCCTCCCTTCCTCTCTCTGAAGTCAATAAAAGCATTTAAAAAATTTATACATGTATATATCAGAGATGTGATCTTATAAGCTCCAGAAGCCAAGTGACATGATAATGCAGTCACAGTATAAATGAGCAGCTCTAGTTCCCTTTTCAAGCCTGATCATCTTTAGAAGTTAACTCGATTCTGTTTGCCTCATTCTTCGAGGTTCCTCTGGCTGAAAGCATCCAGCCACGTGGATTCCCCAGAGCCTCCTGCTGTGCAGGGCCAATAGCCCCTGAGGAGGCCTGGAGAGCTTCTGGAGATCACAAGGAAACAGTGCCCTTGGCTATTTAGATGGGGCTGCGGCTGGCCACCTGCTTCAGGGGATACTGGCCAGCAGTGAGCAATACTCAACCGTGCTGTGGGAACCAGGTGCTCAGACAGATGGGGGTGAGGTTGGCACGCATGTGCTGGTCATCTTGTGCCATTCAGGGCAGTTAGCCTTCGCTCCTAAGGTTACGATGACATGGAACCAGGGGTAGCAGATAGCTGAAATGTAAAAAGTCGTCCAGCACAGTTTCTACCAGATGATGGCAGAAGGTAGCTCCGTCTTCCAGTTGGCCCTCTGGTGTCTCTGGGCTTTGCTTTCAAGCTGTGTGTGGACCCTGCAAAGCTCAACCCCCCACTTCCCACTCAGGGCCCTTACACCTGTCCCAGATCAGCCAGGGCTTACACAAGGCAGAGATGAGGAGGTAGGGCAAGTTGCATTGCTCACAGCATCATGCTCCAGCCCTGTGGACATGGTGTCCAGATGCAAGCCAAAGGGAGGTGTGCAGCCAGGCTGAGCTACATACCCAGCAAGGCCTCCACATTTCTGTTGCTCCAGCCAGTGGCACCCAGAATAGAGCGAGGAAGGGAAAGAGGGAGAAAGAGAAACATCAGTGACAGAGAGAATTATCCACTGGCTGCCTCCTGCACACCGTCTACAGGGGATTGAGTCCACAACCTGGGCATGTGCCCTGACTGAGAATCAAACCATGACCCCCTGGTTCATGGGTTGATGCTGCACCATTGAGCCACACCGGTTGGGCATATTTTTTACTGATTTTTAGAAAGAGGAAGGGAAGAGAGAGAAACATCGATGTGAGAAACATTGATTGGTTGCATCCCGCACACACCCTGACCAGGGATCGAACCCACAACCTGGGTATGTGCCCTGACTGGAAATTGAACCTGCCACCTTTTGGTGTATGGGATGATGCTCCAAACAACTGAGCCACACCAGCCAGGGCTTACTAGCTCATTCTTTATCCTGGAGTGTCAGTTTGAGGTTCCTGTTGTCAGCTCTCCTCAACTGTCCAGTCTCAGGGGCTTAAAACAACAAATTTATTCCCTTATAGTTCTAGAGCCTAGAAGTCCGAGATCAGCGCGTGGGCAGGGTTGGATCCTTCTGGGAGCCCTGAAGTAGAGTCTGTCCCAAGCCTTGCTCCTGGTTTCTAGAGACTGCCACGAACCCTTGGGGTTCCTTGGCTTGTGGTTATATCACCTCGATTTCTGCTTCCATTCCTGCCCATCTCTATTCTCTTCTTATAAGGACACTAGTCGTTGGATTTAGGGTTTTCCCTAAATTTGGGATGATCTTGTCTCAAGAGCCTTAACTAATTACATCTGCAAAAACTCCATTTTCTGACAAGGTCACATTCTGAGATTCCAAGTCGGCCCAGCACAGGAGCTGAGCTGCTTCCCCCTCTGTTCCAGGTCCACCTCACAGCCTTGCAGCCCCATGCGAGGCTCTTCAGGTGCTCCCATCCCTTTCCCAGTCCATGAGCCCGTTGAGCAGGTGTGTCACCTTATGTCTGGGGAACTGATTCTGGAAATGCTGCCCACGATTTTCCTCCCCTCTGCTGTTCACAGCACCTGAGGAGCACACCCCCTCACCTCACCGACTTGCGTCCAGGGCCAGGCACAAGAAGGCCCCTTTCTATAGGCCACTCTACAGCCTGGGGGCTTCTGCTAGGGGAGTCCAGGGGTCCCTGGTCCTGGCTGGCTGTGGGGTGACTCTGAGCTTCTCAGCTGTTGGACAGTCACTTCCTGGGGTGGGCATTTGTCGTAGAAGGTACCCAGGGCGGCCCGGCAAGCAGGACTCCAGCCATCAGGGCCCACTGGCCCATTGGCAGATACAGGCAGGCAACATATCCTAGAGCAGGTGTTGTGGACTGAATTGTGTCCCCCAAATTCACATGTGGAAGCCCTAATCCCCAATATGAGTATATGTAGAGATGGGGCCTCTGAGGAAGTGATTAAGGTGAAATGAGGTCATAAGGGTGGGGTTCTGATCCGGTGTGACTGGTGCCCTAATAAGAAGAAGAGAAAAGAGTCTTTTTCACACACACCCAAGGAAAGACCATGTGAGGACAGGGCGAGAAGGTGGCCATCTGCAACCCAGTACCCCACTCCGCTGGCATATTGGTCTCGGGCTCCCAAACCTCTAGAACCATGAAAAATAAGTTTCTATTGTTTATGCTGCATAGTCTGTGATACTTTATCATAGCAGTCTGGACTAAGATAGAGGGTTGTTTTGGAAGTAGGGGTCAGTGAAGACTCCCTGAGGAGGTGTATGAGCTGAAATCCAGGTGATGAGAAGGAGCTCCATGGAAAGTTCTAGAAAAGGGTGAAGTGGGTTCAAGGACCTAGAGGCAGAAGGCCTTGCAGAAAGTTGGGTTTGTTAGGAAAAGAGCCTGGATTGTGACTGAGACCTCTCCTGTCACTGGGCAACCTCAGGGCCTGCTGTCCCTCAGTGTCTCAGTTTCCTTGCTTATAAAATGGAGGTTAAGTCCTGTCTCCCCTGCTGAGGGCTGCAGCAAGGCCTCATTCAGGGTGGGCTCCCAGCTGGCTGGCAGGTCTGGGGTCTCATTATCCGGGAGAGAGGCCCACATGATCCAGCTGTGCTGAGCTCAGACCCCGGGGGACCCTTCACACATCCCAGCCGGAAGGTCTGTGCTCAACAACTGCACCAACAGGGAAACAAACGTGCTCCCAGTGGACCCTCTGATTCAGCCGGGGCCAGGAACTTGGCAGCAACCACAGAGCCTGATTAAAGGCATTCCGAGACTCACTCGATGTTTGTGTATCTGGTTCTGTATTTACACTTTGGGAACGAATAAGGAGGCAGCTGGGGAGTATCTCACTCAGCTTGGGGGGTGAGGGGGGTGGTGACTCAGCCTGGAATCCTCCTTGCTGGGCCACAAGCCTATGATGCTTTCATTCATTCCCTCATTCATTCATTATTCCCTCCCTCACTAAGCAGATGTGTGATTCAAACTGTAGTGTCCCTGGCATGCTTCTGGGGGTTGGCTGGGCTCCCCCAGCCCTTGGTTGGCATGAGGGGAGGCTGTTATGTAGGACCAGGGCAGCAACAACGTTAATAAGAATTAACTCAAAGTCTCCAAGTGGAGCAAATATAGGCGCTAAATCTAAAAGGAAGCATAGGGGTGCCCTTGGGTTTGGCTCAGTGGATAGAGTGTCAGCCTGAGGACTGAAGGGTCCCAGGTTCGATTCTGGTCAAGGGCATGTACCTTGGTTGCAGGCACATCCCCAGTAGGAGGTGTGCAGGAGGCAGCTGATCGATGTTTCTCTCTCATCACTGTTTCTAACGCTCTATGCTTCTCCCTTCCTCTCTATAAAAAAATCAATAAAATATATTTAAAAAATAAATAAATAAAAGGAAACATAGGTGTAACTCTTCCTGGCCTTGGATTTGGTGGTAGATTTTTGGATAGACACTAAAGCACAAGCAACAAAAGAAAAATAGGTTAATTAGACCCTATCATCATTTAAAACTTTTGTGCATCCAGAGACTATTAAGAAAGTAAAAAGACGCCTAACCGGTTTGGCTCAGTGGATAGAGCGTTGGCCTGCGGACTGAAAGGTCCCAGGTTCGATTCCAGTCAAGGGCATGTACCTGTGTTGCAGGCACATCCCCAGTGGGGAGCATGCAGGAGGCAGCTGATCGATGTTTCTAACCTCTATCCCTCTCCCTTTCTCTCTGTAAAAAAATCAATAAAATATATTTTTTAAAAAGAAAGTAAAAAGAACTCACAGGATGGGAGAGAATATTTGCAAACCATATAGCTGATAAGGGATTAATATTCAGAACTATAAAGAACTCTTATGACTCAACACGAAAAAAAGAGAAACCGAGTTTTTAAAATGGGCAAAGGACTTGACATTTCTCTGAAGATATACACAAATGACCAACAAGCCATGAGGAGGTGCTCAACATTTCTAGTCACCAGGGAAATGCAAACCAAACCCACAATGAGATATGTCATACCCCTCAGGATGGCTATTGTTAAAACAACAGAAACCAACAATAGGCAAGGCTGTGGAGAAGTTGGAACCTTTATGTAGTATTGGTGGGAATGTAAAATGGTATAGCCACTATGGAAAACAGAATGGCTATTCCTTAAAAAAAAATTGCAGAGTTACCATATGACCTAGCCATTCCACTCCTAGGGATATATGCCTAGAGATTTGAACAGGGACTCAAACAGATACTTTTATACCTATATCCACAGGAGCACCATATTCACAGTTGCCAAAAGGTGGAAACAGCCCAAGAACCCCTCAGTAGCTGTAGGATAAACACAATGGAACTTTATTCAGCCATGAAAAGGAGTGAAGTACTGACACGTGCTACAACGCGGAGATGAACTTAGAAAATATTGTATTGAGTGAAGGAAGTCAGACACAAAGGCCACGTAATGTGGGATTCCATTTGTATGAAAGGTGCAGAACAGGCAAGTCCATAGAGGCGGAAAGTGGCTTAGTGGTTGCTGAGGGGGAGGGAGGTGGGGAGTGACTGCTAATGGGATGCGCTTTCCCTTTGGGTTGACAGAAATGTTCTGGAACTATAAAGAGGTGATGGTTGCATAACATTGTGAATGTACTAGATGTCATTGAATTGTATATGTTAAAATGGTTTGTTATATGTTATGGGAACTTTGTTTTGATTTAAAAAAAAAAAAGTTTAAAAAGAGCGAAAAGCCCTGGCCAGGTTGCTCAATTGGTTGGCGCGTCATCTCTTACACCAAAAGGTTGTGGGTTCAGTTCCCAGTCAGGGTACATACCTAGGTTTCAGGTTCAATCCTTGGTCGGACACATATGGGAAGCAGTCGATCGATGCTTCTCTTTCACATTGATGTTTCTCTTTCTCAAAAATCAATATAAACATATCCTCTAATGAGGATTAGTGAAAAAAAGAAAAGCTATCTTGGGCCTTCCTTTTGGGGCCCCTGCTGGTGCAGCCATCTCCCTCAGAGCCCAGGTTTCCAATCCTTTACATAGTGGGTAAGTGGAGACCTGGGGAGAGACAGCTTGAGCCATGGCATGAGTGGTCACTGCTATCTTTTGCAGCCACAGGATGGAGGCTGGGGAGTCACAAGTCAGAGCTGGTGACCCTTAGTCCTCCTCTCCCTGGAATAACTAGGCCCAGGGTGTGGTGCTGTCCTCCATGGCCTCAGTGAGATAGTCATGTCACCTCAACTGAGCAGTGTAGGGGGAGGGCCCAGTGTGGGGAATGGAGCCCAGGAGGGGCTGTCTATCATCTGAAACTCACTACCTGCTGCGCAAGCTGAACCTGGGAAGGAACCTGGAGGGATGCAGCCAGACAAACTGGGTGAATACATCTGTCAGAGAATGGTGGCCCCAGAAGACCCACTGTGGCTCCATAAGAATCAAAATTAGATCCTATTAGGAGTGCTCGGGGCTCTCTGCATGTGTCCCCATGGCTGCTGGAACCTTGGAGAACCTGGTGAAGCTCTGGTCTTGCCCTCCCAGGGACACTCCCAGAGGTGGCTTGAGCCAGGGCGTGCAAATCCCCCTGGGTCCCACTCAGTGCTCAGTCCCAGAAGCATCATGGGCCTGAGCCGGCAAGGGAGTGTGCTCTTCGCTCCCTCTCACGGGCGGTTCTCAAATTGGGCCCCAGACTGGGGCACATGCTGCCTCTGCACCTAACAGCCATCTGTTCTTTCTTGAGCTTCAGTTTCCTGGAAGTTGGGGTAAGGGTCCCATGTGGGGACAGGAGAAACATGGTTCCTGCCTGGGATCCTCAGAGTATCCAACTCTTGTTCCCGTTCTCATATGTCACCTTTTTTTCACTTGTTCCCCATGTGTGCTGAACTCTTCCATTGTGCCAGGGTCCTTATGGGGCCGACAATCTGATGGGATCAGACAGACAGTTTTGTGGAGGAGGTGACCCCGTGGGGGTGAGGTGCTCAGTGTTGGGCTAGCCCAGTGGGAAGAGCCTCATAGAGGAGGCAGCACCAGCGCAAAAGCCTCACAGCGGCAGCCATCTCAGTTGTGGAGCCTGGTGGTCGGGGAAAGCAAAGGGTCAGACTGTGAAGCCTTTGTGGTGAGAGGGGCAAACAGGCCCGTCCAGAGCACACGACCTCGCTGGTCCAACCTGGCTTTGCAGGACAGAGCTCAGCCTTCACACACTGACTCCCCTTAATCTCATTAGAAGGCCCACCATTTAGCCCGATCAAGCCTGGCTTGTCTAGAGAGGCTGGCAGGTGGAGGTGTCACTGCAGCCTGTTGGCGCAGGGATGGGGAGACTGAGGCCTGGGGAGTGCCCTCAAGAAGTGGCTGCATCCACACCACATCTTCTCAGAGCCACTGGCCTCTCCCTGTTCCCTGCCCTTGTGGTCTCCACTTTACCCAGCCCAATGGATGCTGCTGCCTGTGCTGGGGGAGTTGTGACCAGCACGGTGTGGGCACTGACAGAAGCTGACAGACCTGTCGGGGTCCTCTCAGCAAGATGGGACTGAGGGAGGCTAGAGAAGTCACCATTTACACAGGGCTCTCTGCAGGGGAGAAGGTGTTGGGCAGGGACAGTGAGAAGGACATTTTGCATGTGCTGAGAGGGTAAGGGAACAAAGGGGCCCAGGGCTGAGGTGAGGAAACTGGGGGGGGGGTGGTAAATGAGGACCAGAAGGGGATTGTGGCCTCAGAAGTGGTTCTTAAGAGGTAGAAGCAGGGCTCAAACACAAGGAGGGAATGGGGTGGGTGGGTCTCGGGTCTGAGATTACCTGTGCCAAGGCATGAGTGGGGGCCCTAGCCTGTGTTGTTCCTCATAATTGTGGGGAGGGACACAGTGGGGTATTCATGTCAGAGACAGACCTTGGGCTGGGCCCACAGACTAGAAAACCATCTGGGTAGGAACAGAGCAAGGTCAGCCTCTCTCCCTGCTCCACACAGCTTGCAGGAAACAACTGTTTACCTGAGTTAGGTGCTCTGCGGAGTGGGTGGCCAGTTTCCAGGCTTCACTTTCCATCCAGTGTCTAAGCACCCCCCCCCCCAGGAAGCTGGGCACTAGTTGGGGAGCAGGTGGTGTGGGCAGCCAGCTGGTGGAGGCCACTAGGAGCTATTTGCGAGGCACCGTAAGTGGCCTTGTTGTGTACACAGAGTTGACCCTACCACCCGCCCCAGCTGGGAGAGTGACTCCACCCCTTCCTGCATGCCCGTCCAGCCACCCCTTGTTCATGATACCTGCCTCCCACAGCAGTGTGGTTGGGCTACAGGTGGTGCTGCCTGGGCCAGGGCATCTGCTCTTGTTCCCAAAAAGTGGAATCAGCTGCTTGAGAGAGAAGCAGCGATTGCCTGTCCAGGTCCGAGGCAGCCGTTGCTGGTCAGGGAACCTTGGGCTTCTGGTTCTGAAGTGGGAAAAGTCCCTAACTGAGTGATGGGCAGAGGACTGCAGGAATTCCGTCAGCCCAGATGAGAGCCAACCACGGGGCCCAGTCCTGCCGAGGCGGAGAGACGGACAGGCGGGAGGAGCCTGGGGCCTCGGGCAGGACCCTTGCGCTCAGGCAGACCTGCTTGTCTTGTGTGCTGCCGGAGGATCCACACCCTGCACTTTGAAAGTCAGTGCTGCACTTCTGAGCTGACCCTTCTGATCCAGGCCATTGGAAAGAAGATTTCTCTTGTGTCCATCCAGGCATCATTTTGCAGCCTCTGGCCTGTGCCCAGTAACAAAGCCTTTGGCCTGGATGAGAAATGGCTCCCCTGGGTGGGTGAGAGGCCTCCTCCTTCGGCTGTAGGCTCCAGGCCTGCTCTGCTCTCATTCACAAACCTGCCCTGTCAGCCAGCAAAGAAAGCTCCCTGAGGTTCACAGAGTCCCGGGGAGGACCCCTTGTGTCACCTTGGGTTTCTGATTCTGCCTTTTTGCGTGGAGAGACACTTGGCTTCTTTGAGAAGCTGAGTCACGGGGTCCTACACCCTCTGTGATTGGTGCTACTGACCTCACCACATGGGTCCTTTTCCAGGCAAGGTGTGCTGAGGATGCCCCCCCCCCCCACCACCCGCCTTCGCTACAGCTGCCGGTTTCTCTTCCAGCTCCAGCTCCAAAAGTCCCAGTACCTGCAGCTGGGCCCAAGCCGTGGCCAGTACTATGGCGGGTCCCTGCCCAATGTGAACCAGATTGGGAGCGGCACTGTGGATTTACCATTCCAGGTGAGCGATCCCACACTGCCTTCCTGTGGGAGCTTGCCCTGGGCTCCCCTTGGGGCACATCCACTCCGGGCAAATTTGTATGTGTGATGGCTGCTCTGGACAGCCAGGGTCAGCAAACTGTTGCTGCAGCCCTCCCACCCCGCACCCTCCTACTCCTTTCCTGTCCCTGGGACGGCCTGGCCAGGCCTTGCCCAGATCCCCCCGGCCAGTCCCCTGCAGCAAGGCCTCAGTCTGGCTGCGAGCGTTTCGGCAGCCACTACACCTGTTGGCCGTCTGTGCAGCAGCGGGAACCGCTTAGGGCCTCTGGGGCTTGGCTCCATCAGCCTCACTAATCCTCAAGCCCAGAGGTTCTCAGAAGGAGGCCCTGAGACCTGACCCCACTTGTCTGCAAATGTTTCTTGGCAGAGACCTATACAGCATGGCTCCCGCAGGCCAAAAGGCCGCCATGCACAACCTTATCATAAATAGCGGGAGATAAAACTCACCACCTGGGCGCAGTGCCAGCCTCTTCTCTGGGGCCATGCCTGACACTAGTCTACAGGTGGAAGTGGAATCAAGGTGGGCCAGGGATCCAGGGCTGAGAGCCAGGCCACTCCAGCATGGTGTCTGCTCTGCAGGGACAGGTCCATGGACTGTCACACTTTTGTCCCATTGCTGAGACAGGACCCCAGAAACAATCACATCTGTCCTCATGCTGATAGGCGCTGATAGGCCAGGTGGAACTTGGGCTGGTCCTCAGGGAGCTCAGCTCCCACCTGAGTCATCCACCAGCTCCTACTCCTTCCATGATAATGCTGCCAGGATGCAGTAGGCCACGGGCCAGGGTCCCCAAGACTGACTCTGGGTCTGCCCTGCTCACCTCTGGGCTCCTGGAGTATGGCCTCCTTGAATAGCCTCATGAGAACAGATGCATAGGGCTGACCAAAACCTGACCTCTTTGTTAGGGTATTTCCTCCTCCCTGGCTCTCCCTCTTTCCCTGTCTTCCTGTCCCTCCTCCCTGGAGGGGAGCATCTTTCTGGGCACCCAAGCTGGCCCTGCCTGGATCACCATGGCTGCAGGGCTAAGGGTGCAGGGCCTGCTGGGTCACAGGGCTGAGGGTGAGGCTGGAGCATCTCAGAATCTGGTTCTTTGCATTCTAGCCCAGCGGATTTCTGGGGGATGCCCTGGCAGCGGCTCCTGTCTTTCTGGTAAATGAGCCCCTGGGCTGAGGCTATTGGTGTCCCCATTGTGGCTGCCCTCCTGGCCTGGTGGGAGGTGTCCTGTCTGACAAATGGAAACTGATTTGCTCTGCACTCCCCCACCCCACCCCCACCCCCGTGTCTGGGGAAATTCGTGTGGTCACATGGAGAGATCCCACCCAAGAATTCAAGCATGTGCACCAACGCTGCATGTTTGTTCCCATGACACATGCACACAGGTGTGCACAGATTCTAGACTTGGCCTGGTGAGCTGGGCTGCGGCCGGGCCGAGCTTCTCTCTGCCTCTGGCTCTGCTTCAGCCATCTCAGTTTCCCCTCTGCTCCCCAGGCATCTCTGGGAGGAGATGCATGGCCTCTGCCCTCTGGTGTTCCTGCTGGAGGGTGAGGTTCCCTTCCTCAGCAGCTGGGCCCAAGTCATGGCCACTACTACAGAGGGTACCTGCTATCTCCCAAGCTGGCAGGTCTGTGCTGGGTCAGAGAGAGACAGGGGTCCTGGACACTGGAGAGCAGCCATCCCTGAATGCCAAGTGAGGTGTTTAGATACATGGGGAAGAGCAGGATTTCAGCCATTTTTTGCCCCACTTCCCAGAGAAGAGAGGAAGGCCCAAGGACCAGATGGCCGGGGAGGCGTACAGGCTGTGTCCAGAGCTGGCTAAAGTTGCCAGTCTTACCAAAGTCAGATGGCAAGAAGCCCCATGGTGCTAGGGATAGCAGAAAGCAGGCTCCTGGGGGCCCCAGGGGCATGGACCTGGGAGAGGGAGTAGGGCCTGGCTGGGGACCTCATGCCAGCCCCAGGTGCTGGAAGAAGCCCTATTCTGCCAAGCCATGGGCTAGGGCCCCAAAAAGTGCCTACACTTGACTAATGGTGTTGCCAGGATGTGGTGGGGAGCACTGGGGGCTGCGTCTCAGTTGAGGCTGACCCCAGGCTCAACAAGGAGCCTCCAGGGAGCCAGCACTTGGCCAGGTGGCCCTTGACATCCTCGGCTAAAGCCTTGGGCTGGCTCTTGGCAGCCCGTCCAGGGATGACGTAGGTGGGAAAAGGAGGCCAGTGAGGCCTGAGAGAAAAGGCGGAGGCCTGCCTGCACCTGGTGAGGCTGAGGGTGGGGGTTGGGGACTGCTCAGGCCATCTGCACCCCTGGCACCCTGGCCAGCACTGGCCCCGAGCTTGTGTCATTCTGCCTGGCCTGTGCATGCCTGCTGCACTGCACGCCTGCCACCTCGGCACCCAGGGTCCTCAACTTGCCCCCAACCCCATAGTGCTAGGAGGCCTGGAGCTGGTCAAAGGAGGAAATCAGTCTGGGTGCCTCGTGGTGGCCAAGGTGGTTTCAGGAGTGGGGGGCCATGAAGTCAGATCCTGGGCATAGGCTGTAGCAGATAACTGTTTTGGGTTTCTCTCAACCCCCCCCCCCATCTTCTTCTCTCCCTCTCCCTCCCCCAGACACCCTTCCAGTCCTCAGGCCTGGATACCAGCCGGACTACCCGGCACCATGGGCTGGTGGACAGAGTATACCGGGAGCGCGGCCGGCTCGGCTCCCCACACCGCCGGCCTCTGTCAGTGGACAAACATGGACGGCAGATATCCTTTTCCCAGAGGACTTGGGCAGGGGGGCAGGGCCCTGTTGGTGACTGCAGGACCCAGAATTCGTCTAACTAATGGAGCTACCAGCTCTGGGGATGGATTGGGGTTGCCCCAGTGGACTTCACATAGGAGGCAGTAAGGCAGGTTGAAGAACCTTTGGCTACGTAGGGACTGAGGGACACAGGGAACAAGGATGTGGAAGTGGCCACTGGAGCATGCAGCCTGAGGTGAGAATTGGGGAAGGTGATGTTGAATCACATTGCACTTGGATGCCCAGCTGTGCAGTGGGGCCCAGAAAGGCTGTGAGCAGAGTGACTACACATAAAGCCATGTTGGTGTACCCCTCTCAAAACACAAAATTCCTGTCTGTACCTCAGCCAAGCAGAGAGAGCATCAGGAGTTCCCCCCGACCTTGGCCACCCCTTGGTGCTCAGCCAGCCAGCCAGCGCCCCACCCCCCCAGAGTCTGAGTGCTGCTCTGGGACCCCCAGAGCCTGTTCTTTCCTGGTTCTTTCCTGGTTCTCATTTCCGCGGCTGGGGGAGTCTGACCAGCTGGGCCCCAGACAGAGCCCTCAGGCCCCGGCATCCGCCCATCAGCCCAGAATTAAGAGTCATGACCTGGGTCATCTGAACTAGACTCCCTGCCGTCCCCATGGGCCGCAGTTTCACAGCTGAGGCCCCTCTTGGAAGGGGTGTAGCCCGCACATGTGCTCGCAGGGGGTGAGTGCTGAGTGCTAGGTGGATGGGGCCACCCCTGGGGCCACTCGCAGCCAGGAAGGAAAGGGCCCCCCCTTCCCGCCCTGCAGGCCCAGCTGTTTGCAGGTTCCCAGTAGCCTGGCCACCAGGTTTTGGGGGCTAGGGTGGGGCTTGAGTCAACAGCACCGACCCCTTAACCCACACTCAAGCGGACAGCTGCCCCTATGGTACTGTGTACCTCTCGCCACCCTCGGACACCAGCTGGAGAAGGTCAGTGACCCAGAGCCAGCCCCTAGCCCTCTTGTTGAAAACAAAACCAACTTTCATCCTGGTTGTGCCTGGAAAATCAATATGTAGTCACTTTAAAATGACAAAACTAAGAAGCATCTAGAAGTTTTTAGAAATCAGCTCTATTTTTCTTTTTTAAGCAAAGCTGAAATTATATTGGACTAGAGGCCTGGTGCATGAAAATTGACGCACAGGAGGTGGTCCCTCAACCCAGCCTGCCTCCTTTCACAGGAGCCCTCAGGGTCAAGAGGCAACCCAGCAATCAGGGGAAGGCGATGCCCTATCATGCCTCTGCTGCTGCCACTGCTGGCAGCATAAGCCTCAGCCAGCCCTGGTTTCCTGTGCCTCGACCAGCCCTGGGTGGCTGGGCAGCTGACAACCAAGGCTTGCCTGCACCTCAGGCTGGCCCTGGGCAGCTCGGGGGGCTGAGAGGACTGGGTGCCACCATCTTTGAGGGTGTGACAGTCAGTTAGCATACTCCTTCCTTATTGGCTGTGGGCGCCACCATCTTTGAGGATGTGACAGTCAGCATATTCCTTATTGGCTATGGGCGCAGCCATCTTTGAGGTCAGGGTAGTCAATTAACATATTCCCTCCTTATTGGCTATGGGCGCTGCCATCTTTGCAACAGTGTGAGGGTCAATTAGCATATTACCTCTTTATTAGATAGGATATTCAGTGTTGTATCTTGCTTCCCTCCCCCCCCATTTAATGTGTGGTTTTCCACATTGCTAAACAGCCATGAAAATGTGATTATAAAAAGTATTATAGCCTGGCCAGCATGGCTCAGTGGTTGAGCATCAACTTATGAACCAGGAAGTCACAGTTCGATTCCCGGTCAGGGCTCATGCCTGGGTTGCGGGCTCGATCCCCAGTGTGCAGCGTGTAGGAGGCAGCCAATTAATGATTCTCTCTCATCATTGATGTTTCTATCTCTCCCTCCCCCTTCCTCTCTGAAATCAGTAAAAACATGTTTTTTTTTAAAAGTGTACATTTATTGCTAGAAGATTAGGAAAATAAATGTACCCAAAGGAGGAAAAAGCACCCATAATGCCATTATCTAGAAAGGTCTAAAATAATAAGTATAAATATCTATCTAATCTAATAAAAGCGTAATATTGAAATTGACCATTTCTTCGGGACGCCTAAGCCAATCAGAGCGACTGTATGCAAATTAACCCAGCCAAGATGGAGGCCGGCACTCACGGAGCTGCTGGAGTAAACAGGCCGCTTCTGTTGCAGCAGGAGTAAAACTGTTTGTGGGCTGGGCTTCTCCCAGCTCCAGACAACAATATATTTGCAACATTGTCTCAATTATGGAAGCCTCCAAGTTGAAGCAAACAGCAGTGCTGGCTGTCACTACTAAGGCAACATTGTCTCAATGATAGAAGCCATGAACTGAAGCAGACAAGAGGCTTCCTTACCTGCCTAGGCCTTGGCTTAAAGGAACAGTGTATCAATTATAGAAGATAAATGAACCCCAGAAATCTGCTTCCAGCCAACCTTGCTGGGACATTGGGTCAGTGGGAGCTGTGGGCAGCCTGAAAGCCTGAAAACAGCCCTTAGTCTGTCACCCAGGCTGGCCACACCCCAATGGGGTGAGAGTCCCCAATGGAGTGAGAGTCCCCACTGGGGGGCTTGGCCAGCCTGCAGACAGCCATCAGCCCCTCACCAAGGCTGGCCAGGTACCCCAGTAGGGGCCCAAAACCTGAAGGGACTGTGGGCAGCCTGAAAGCCTGAAAATGGCCCTCAGGCCCATACCCAGGCTGGCCACATTTCAATGGGGTAAGGGATCCCACTGGGGGGCTTGGCCAGCCTGCAAACAGCCCTCAGCCCCTCACCCAGGCTGACCAGGCACGCCAGCAGGTGGACATCCCCAGAGGGGTCCCAGACTGTGAGAGGGCACAGGTCGGGCTGAGGGACCTCCCGAGTGCTGAGGGACCTCCCTGAGCCATGCTGGCCAGGCTATAATACTTTTTATAATCACATTTTCATGGCTGTTTAGCAATGTGGAAAACCACAGCATTAAATGGGGGGGGGGGGGAAGCAAGATACAACACTGAATATCCTATCTAGTAAAGAGGTAATATGCTAATTGACTCTCACACTGTTGCAAATTTTTGTGCACCGGGCCCCTAGTATATATATAAAAGCCTAAGCAACTGTTAGGACCAACTGGCCAGAATGACCGGTAGACCAGTTGCTATGATGCGCACTGACCACCAGGGGGCAGACACTCATCGCAGAAGCTGTCCTCTGGTGGTCAGTGTTCTCCCACAGCCAACCTTCCATGGCCAGCCAACCTCCTGTGGCCCCTTCTCCCTGCCAGCTGGCCCCCCAATAGTCCCAAATTGGGGGGCTGGCCAGCCATCCTCCCGGGGTCCCTCCCCCGAGCTGGTCAGCCCCCTGATAGGCCTCAATCGCCAGCCAGGCCAAAGGACCCCACCATGCACAAATTCATGCACTGGGCCTCTAGTGTATAACAATACAGATGATGGCTACACCCAATGTGAATCCATTTAATGTCACAAAAGTATACACTTAAAAATGGTTAAGGCCCTGGCTGGGTAGCTCAGTTGGTGAGAGCATTGTCTCAATATGCCAAGGTTGCAGGTTTGATCCCTAGTCAGGGTACATACAAGAATCAACCAGTGAATGCATGGATGGGTAGAACAACAAATTGATGTTTTCTTCTCTCCTTCCCCCACTCCCTAAAAATCAATAAATTAAAAAAATTAAACTATGAAAAAAAAAAAAAGATTAAAATGGTAAAGTTTGTTACCCATACTTTACCACATACTGAAAATGTGTATGTGTATATGCAATTTCAGTAAAAAAAAAAAAAAAAGACCGAAAGTAAGGAAACTTAAAAATATATATGTGTATCATACAGTATGTAATATTATTTATTTAACTCAGTAGCATAATTAAATTCCCACCAAGTACTTATCATATATCAGGCCCTATTCAACCCTCAATACATTAACTGATAAAAAACACACAGAGCATTGTGGAAATAGGTGTTGTCATCATCCCCATTGTAGATAAAAGGAAAGTGAGCATAGAGAGGTCACAATACTTGCTCAAAGACACATAGTTGGGGTGAGGGTGCAGCTAGGACCCTGACTCGTTCCTCACTGCTCAGCTAGCCCTGGGATCAGAGACTGGCTGATCCTTTGTAATCTGTTCTTCTCCCTTAACTAAGTTTCTTCCATGTCACTCTCAGTGTCTGGGTCATCCATCCCCATTAGGTGCATGCAGCTCTTATTCTCATCCCTGAATTGCTAGCTGTGCTGATGCACCTTTGCATGTCCACCCAGCTATCCTTGGGCAACCCATAGTGTCCTGGGCAGCTGAGGGCTGTTCTGAAACCCCTTCCTCCAGGCACCTGTAGCTGGAGGCAGATTGCCCCTGACCCTGGGGTGGAAGATTGAGCTCTTGGCAGCATTTGGGCTGATTGGAACAAGACCCCCACCTACACACACACACATGCCATTCCCTCCTCTTTCCACCCAGGGGCTGCATTCTTTCTGGGGCCTTCTCTGAGGCTTATGTCACTGCCTCCTCTTCCTGCCCATCACACCAGGTTTGCAACTGAGTGTCCCAGCAGGTGGGGTTGCCCATTGGTGTTTGTCACCAAAGGGAACCCAGTGATGGGTTAGGGACTTGTACCCACAAGGCTTGGCCACTGTAGGACCATTGAGCCCCCTCTCCAAAAAGTTTCAGCAAGAAGGCTCTGTCCTTTCCTTAAAGCAGAGAAGTGCACAGGGAGTGGGGAGGTGGGAGGGGCTGGGGACAGACAGGCAGGTTAGGACAGAGGGACATCTGCAAACAGGCTTTGCAGGTGAAAACCATGGTCACGGTCACCCTTCTCCTCCCCCCCCCCTCATTCCATCCACTGTGTCCTCGATCAAGTGGAGCCAGAACTGTCCTCCTTCATCATCCTTAGGGCCTATACTCACTGTCTCTCTCGTCTCCCAGGACCAATTCTGACTCTGCCCTGCACCAGAGCACAATGACACCCACCCAGCCAGAGCCCTTTACTGGTGGGTCCCAGGACGCACATCAGAAAAGAGGTATGGGCATCTTTCCAGGTCAGACAAGTCCAATGGTAGTCCCTGTGCTCGCAGAGGTCACAGCTCATGAGTGCGAAGAAAGATTCAGAGGGTGCTGTGGGGCAAGGGGAGGGGCTCAGGGAAACTTCAGAGATGGTACTATTTGAGTTGGATTTTGAAGCGTGTGTAGGAGGTTTCTGGGCAGAGAAAGCAGTGCCTGTAAACACCCATTGCCTTCTGTTCATGGATTCAGCATGGCCACGCAGTCTGGGGACCTTGCGTGTTTTTTTTTCAAATGTAGGTGACAGCAAACTCAAGCAAAAGGGGCAGTTATCAGCTCATGACTAAGCAGGTCACAGCTAGATGTTCAATTTCAGGTAGAGCTTGACTCAAGGCTTTACACTGGGCCATATCCTGGCTGTGCTGCTCAGAACCCTCGTGGTCCGTATCATAGGCCCATCCTGGCCTTGGTGGGTGGGAAAAAGGCTCGTTCTTTCCCAGCTCTTGCCCAGCTCTTGCTCCACCTGGGCCATGTACATAACACTGCAGCTGGGCAGATCTGTGCCCAGGCTCCCAACCTCTCCTCGGAGCCAGGCATAGGCAGCATCACTGGGACCTTCCAGGAGGGCACATGCCATCTTAAAAACTGGGGCAGCATCATCCAGGAAGGGGAATGCGATGCTGTGAGGCCAGCCTATGGGAAACCCCATAGGGGCCTATCTGCCCCAAGACACTGAGAGCAGAGAATTAATCACGTGCAGTTAAAGCCCAAATGCTTATTGCTTTTTATTAGCATTTCACTGTGCAAGTGTGTAAACACCAGGGAGGTTCTACTGACAGGATCTTTACCCCTTGCGGGGGCTCTCTTTGCACTCCATCTTCCTGGGACCCTAGCTCATCAGGCAGTGAAGGTGAGATTGCAGAAGGAATTGTCTTCATAATAAAAGCCAGGATTCTGAATGTTCAGAGGTGATGAGGACACAGTGCCTGGAGCTTCCCTCCTGTTTCCTGTACTGGGGGACAATTCTGAGGTGGCATCTCCATGGTGGGTCTCCCAAGAAATGTGAGCTTTTGGGGTAGGTGGGGCTCTGTGACTGTGGAAGAGAGCTGCAAGCCTGGAACCCCTGGCACCTCAGAGTCCAGTTGGCCTTGGGGTGTGGGAAAGTGAGACATGTTGTTACCTGTCCTCATTCCTCCAGTAGGGGGCCAGACAGTGATGGAGTCAGGGGTTAGCCTGGTTGCCCTCCCACAGGGCAGCCTGGCCCCTCCAGGTTTCAGGAAGGCGGGATTGATCCATCTGGCTCCCTGAAGTAAAACCCTCACTCAGATTTGACCACTCATGCCAGCTGATTTAACACGAATGCAGGCCTGAACCTCC
Source organism: Murina feae (assembly GCA_004026665.1). NCBI lineage: Eukaryota > Metazoa > Chordata > Mammalia > Chiroptera > Vespertilionidae > Murina > Murina feae. The sequence goes on from PVJC01005601.1 coordinate 29,081, forward strand.
AATAGGCATGAAGAAATTGGGTCTCATCAAGAAAATGTTTAGTCTCACTGTTACCAAAAGGTCCAAGGAAAGGGGCCTTCAGGTGAGACTGGTTTCATGGCTTCAAATGATGCCCATCCAGTCTCTCAGAACTTCCCTTCCCTCCTCCTCTCTTCCCCTCCTTCCCTCCTCTAGGGTTGGCTGGCATTTCAACTAACTTAAGAGGCCACAGCTACCTTGGTGGCTCCATTCAACCCATCTAACACTGAGCAGTGTGACACTGTGATGATGGTCCAAGAGGGAGAGTCAGCTGTCCACAGGGCAGTGGCCATTCACTGGAGCCAGAGAGAAGTTCTCAGCTGTTCTCTGTAGCCCGCCATCTCCAAGGCTGAGTCGGTCCCATTGGAAGGCTGAATGATACATGTCCTTAGCTCTAGAGCTTAAGACACAGGTTCTCTGACTTTTTAAAAAATGTTTTCGTTTTGTTTTAATGAAACCCATTTTGTACTTTAGTACAATTCCCAGAAGTCACTATTGGGGCACACTACTATCACGGTTGTGACTGTATGTCAGGGAAATGCCCTCCTGCTACCTCCAAGCAGCTGCAGAGATTCCCTTTCTGACTCTCCTTCTCCTCCCCACACCTCACTCTAGTCTTACTGCTAACAGTCCCAGGAATGGAGGAGACCACATCAGAGACGGACAAGAACCTTTCTAAGCAAGTATGGGACACCAAGAAGGTAAGAGCCTTTGGGCTTTTAGAGGTGGTTTCTTTCTTGGTCTTTTAAGCACAGCCAAGCAAAGACGGTGAAACGACACATTGAAGGAGCTTCATCCTCCCTGAAGTAAACCCTCACTCAGATCTGACCACTCGTGCCGGCTGATTTAACACGATTGCAAGCCTCTTACGCTGGTGAAAAGTGTTTAATTAAGCCGTCGAAGAATTAAAGATTGAGCCAAATGAAGAATCAGCCAGGTTTTATTGGGAGCAAACGGGCGAGTCCACCAGAAGGGAGAGAGGCCAGTGGAGCCTCGCTTTTAAGGCTTAGGGCAGGTAGTGAGGAGAGGGGTTTGGTATGAGGAAGTGGTCTGAGGCACGTATGGATCCCCCCCCCCCCGCCCCCGCGTTGCTGGCACCAGGGGCTATGGATGAGCAAGCAGTTTCAGGATCTCAGAAGGTCAGGGCTTAAGGTCAGGGTGGTCAGGCTGCACCTGGGGAGGGGGATGATCTATGACTCCCTCGGCCTGGTGAATGCTTGGACAGCTTGGACAAAAAGCATGTACAGAATTAAATAAGCCTGGCAGCATGGCTCTGTGGTTGAGCATCGACCTATGAACCAGAGACCACAGTTTGATTCTGGTCAGGCACATGCCTGGGTTTTGGGGCGTGCAGGAGGCACCCAATCAATGATTCTCACTCATCATTGATGTTTCTATCTCTCCCTCCCTCTCCCTTCCTCTCTGAAATACTATTAGTAAAATATACATGTTTTAAAAAAGAATTAAATAAAACCTGTGCTTGCTTTCATAGCACATACACTAAAATTGGACAATACAGGGGTTAGTATGGCCCCTGCACAAGGATGACACAAGGACATCAAGGTCCCTGCACCCGAATGTGATGCTGCCATAAAGAAAGAGAAGATGGCTAGTGTTGGGGAAACACCCTGATATCCTGGGAGTAAGAAGAGGGTGGCAGAGCCCAGCATTCTGACGAGACTTTTTTTTTTTTAATCCTCACCCATAGATATTTTTTCCATTGCTTTTTAGAGAGTAGAAGGGGGGGCAAAAGGGGCAGAGAGAGAGAAAAAGAGAAACATCAATGTGAGAGACACATCAATTTGTTGCCTCCTGCATGTTGCCTGATTCGGGCCAGGAATCGAACCCATGTTGCCTGCTCTTCATATCTCAGCGCCTTGGTGGGGGCTGACACTCTACTGAGAAACACTGGCCAAGAGTGGGTGAATTCTTAATACTGTTTATGTGGAATGTTTTTGAAAAGATTCTTTAGAAAGTCATTGTCCAAGTGCTTTGCAAAAATCCAGTAATAAAGCTAATGTTTACTCACAGATTTAAGGAGCCTGTGGCCTGTGGAAATCCCTTCCACCCAGTTTCCTACAGAAGCTCAAGGTCACAAGCCCCCTGAGGCGGCCCAGTTACTGCCAGTCAGGCATTCCCTTCTCACTGGGTGTGTTTGTGGGCTGGCCCAGCCCTCCCCAGTGGGTCCACATTCTTGTCTGGTAATCCCTAAAGAACACATCAACAGGAGTGTCTACCTGAGGGCCCCAGAGGCAGACAGGAATTAGGGAACGTGACACAGTGGAGCGCCTGTCAGCACGCAGGCTTTGTCCTGTCATGTCTGCTGCTAGAGGAAGAGAGTTCCTTGCTTTGTCCTTGAATGAGAATGTAGAGGCCTGGCCTGGAGCCTGCAGATCTCCAGTGGCAATAGTGTTTCTAGCTCAGCGACCACCAACCTTTCAGACCTCACGGACCACCATCGGTCCAGAGACCACCAGTTGGCAACCGCTGCTCTAGGTCACAGAGGTCTCACTGCCCATAGGGATTCCCTAGGACCCCTTCTCCTGGGCTAGCCTACAGGGTGGCCAGCATTCTGGTCCTCAAGTGGTGGCGTGCTGGGGTTCCCATGGGAGTCACACCTCTAGGCACCACAGGAATACCGGTCCACTAGTGCCACAGTGGCAGCCTCTTTGTTTCAGGGCAGCCAGTCCAAGCTGCCTCAGGCTTCCCCACATGATGTTCTTTCTGGGGGTGGACAGACAGATGCTGAGCAGAGGCAGTCTCTACCCTGATGACTCCCTCCTTCCCACCCTGATCCAGGAATATATGAGGAGTTAGCTTCAGCCACCAGGTTTCCAGTGGACCTCTACAGAGCTGGTGGCCAACAGCTGTGGCACAGCCTAAGGCGCTGAGATATAAAGAGCAGGCAACACAATCCCCCCGGGACACCAGCTCTGACAAGGCACCACATCACCCCTGGACTGTGCTACCTTACCAGGCAGACACAGTGAAGCTGGGAGGGACCATAGGGAGATTCTTTCCACTTAACTCTTGGTTTAGCCCTGGGCATGTTTGGGGCATCCCCCCCCCCCCCCACACACACACAATCCCTTAGGGATGCTCTTCATCTGTGGGAATCCCTGGGACCCCATAAGCTTGCTTCTCTTTGAGCGTCATTCAGCCCTCTTGGGGAGATCAGCCATTCTACAGGAAGGCTGCTAAGCCTCTGCTGTCTTCTCTTTCAGACAGGGTCCAGGCCCAAATCCTGCGAGGTCCCCGGAATCAAGTAAGTCACAATGGGACCTGCCCTGCATGCCTGTGGCCACCAGGGGCTGCTCAGACAGCAACCCCACCCCAATTCCCACCTGTTCACAAGAGGCTACAAGTCCAGGCAAGAGGGATGCTGAGCTGCTGGTGGCCACCCAACAAGGCTTGCCCTGGGGGATGCTTCCACCCCTTAGACACACTGTCCCCAGACAGCAGGAGGACCCTCATCCCATCCCCTCTCCCTGCCCTGCAGGAATAAGCTGCTTCCCATTGGAGGTTTAGGCTGATGGTTGTTTCTTGAGCATGACAGCATCTGATCACAGGATGTCCTTTTCCACCAGTTAGTGTGTTTTTTTGCAAGCCCCACCCCCCCATCCTTACCACTGCCACCACAACTTCTAGGGGAGAACCAGCAACCATAGTCCAAGAGGTCAACTCCCCTATGTCTGGCCTTTTCCCAGCATCTTTCCATCTGCTGACCAGGAAAACACTACAGCCCTGATTCCTACCACCCACAACACCGGGGGTTCCCTGCCTGACCTGACCAACATCCACTTCCCCTCCCCGCTTCCAACCCCGCTGGACCCCGAGGAGCCTACTTTCCCAGCGCTCAGCAGTTCCAGCAGCACCGGCAACCTCACTGCCAACCTGACGCATCTGGGCATTGGCAGCACTGGCCAGGGTAAGGCTGGGAGGGTGAGGTCACTTCCTTCCCCGGCAGAGGTCACTTGCTAGCAAGGATGGCGCGCTCGTGTGTGTGTGTGTGTGTGTGTGTGTGTGTGTGTGTGTGTGAGAGAGAGAGAGAGAGCGAGACACGACTGAGCAGGTCACTTCCAAAATGCTGGGCATATGGTGGGAACAGCCCATATGGGGGCTTGGTGTTGCTAGGCTACCCCAAGGCGAGTGGTGTTAGGAAGAGGATACAGTCTGGGCAAAGGCCCCACATTGGGAAGGCTCGTGTTGTCTCTAGGGATGGGACAGTGGTTCTGAGGCGTGCTGGGAGCTGTAGAGAGTGGGGTCCACCAGACTTTTCCTTTCTTCTCACCCCATAGCTGACTATGGCTGCCTTCTTGGGACACTCCAGCTTGACCCCCTCCCCAGGCTCCACATTCATTTCTCCCTTGGCCCTGTCTTCAGGGATGACTCCTGGGGCCCTTGCCCATCCCAGTATCACTTGGCACCTCCCCAACCCTGTTCCTCCTAGGGGCCTATGGCACTATCTCCCTCTAACACAGGCCGGGAACCTGGAGCTGTACTACTCAGTTCCTTTGTCCTCTTGCCCACTGTGACCAACTGGCTTGTCTATTAGCCCTACCATCAGGACCCAGCCTAACTCAGACCCTCCTCATCCTGTACAGCCTCCACCTGCTGTCACTCCCCTTCTCAGTCCCAGCCTCTTCTCCACCCAGAACAGCTGTCAGCTCATGGCCCCCCTCTGCTCTGGTCTTTGCATGGCCCCTCACCTCCCACACCTCTCCTCTCCAGCTAATGAGCTCACCGTGGGGCCTCTGTACATGCTGTTGCTCCCCATGGTCCTCCTCTTACTCTAGGCGCAGGGACCCCTCACCTGCCCCATCTCTGCTCGCCCACCTTCCCATAAGTGAGGCCTCCTGGCCTCTGCTCACACCCTCCACCTGGCTTCTTACACAGCTTTGCTTTTTTGCTTTTCTGTACTCACCCTGAGTTGCTACTTTGTTCTCGCCTGTCCCCTGAGCTAAGCCTCACTCCCCTGCAACCCCGCTGTGACCCCTGCACTGAGTTGACTGTGTGGGTTTACATTCAGAGAGGAGATAGGGTGTTCCCAGCAGCCCCAGTGAGCAGGAGGGCTCAAGGGGGCCCCTCAGTGAGCCCAGAGGTATCAGGACTTCGTGGTCAGTGAGAGCACTACATCATGTTCCCTTCCTCCTGCACGGGGACCACCCACAGAGCAGCCGCGTTCACATGTTTGTCATCCTGAGTGTAGTGGGCAGCACCGTGCAGCACTTTTTGAGATAATCACACACTCAAAGTCACGTTCACTTGCAAGCGCTCTGACTGCCTGGGGAGGATAGGCTGTCAGAGGGGAGGCCGAACCTAGACCAAGGCAGGGCTCCATCAGACACTCTGAAGAGAGATCTCGGGGGGAAATCGCTGGCCTGGGACCTGGGTTGATGTGAGGAGTGGTGGAGAGTCAGTCCTACCTCTGGTGCCCACAGGGCCTGCGAATGTGAGGTGTGGTGGAGACAGTACCACATTCCTAGGTTTTTAGATAAGGGGATAGAAGCCAGACAATGAAGAGAGGAGTGGGACTCTGGCCTGAGGATGTTGAGATTGCCCCTGGCCCTATGTCCACCCAGGCTTAGCTACAGAGCAAAGGGCACCATCCCAGCCATGTCCCCCCGCACCTCCCCGAAGGCCCAAAGACAAATGAGTAGATTCAGGGAAACCCAAGACCCATGGCCCCTAGAGACCAGTGGACAGCAGCGTAAGCACTGGCCTGTGCAAAGGAAGAAAGTGGAAAGTTGGTTCTGGGACTACTGCCCCCCCAGCCCTCTCCTCCCCCACACCGTCCCCCTGGCTGATGCTGACGCTGCCATTTCCTGGCCCCATTTTCCCCCACTTCTGACTGTGGCCTCCAGAGGACCACCCCCCTCTACCCAAGAGTCCTTGGCAGCCCCCCAGCGCCCACCAGGAGCTGTGCACTTCTGACCTGAGCAGAGTCTAAACAAGCACAGGAAAACAAGCACATGTGAAAGCTGCAGACCCTGAATTGGGCTGCATATGGGAAGGGGATCCAGGGGCGGGGATCGGACCCTCGCCACCTGGTTCTAGTATCTGCCAGGGATGTCTGACATGTGTTGGATTGTTTTCAAACCTGCCGCTCCAGCGGCTTGCCTGACAGGGGCTTCATTTTCTGAGCGCATTTTAAATCAAGCTGAGCCTTAGTCTCTGGCACATGTGGAGACTGCCTGCCCCCCGCCCCCAGCTCACCCAACAGTCAGATCATGACCCCAAGAGAAGGAAGGGGCCTTCCCATCAGAGAGGGAGACAGTGGCCCCCTTTTGTCCCCTTCCACATTTGCTAAAGTCGGTTCCCTGGCTGTCCGCTGGGACCTGGGAGGACAATAGCCTGGGTCATCCTTCTTGGCACTGCTGTGTGCCTGGCCGCTCCTGCGCTCAGGGCTTATGTGTCTTGGGACAGGCCCCTACTACCTGGCTCGTCCTCCCCTGGCAGCTCTCCCTGTCTGCCCAGACTTCCCTTCCAACTGGCCCCACTCCTTTTCCCAAAGGTGACTCAGGTTGCCAAAAGGAATTCAACAGTAAGGCATTCGTCCACCCTCCGGGCCCCCATGTGAGGCAAGGAGCTCACTCTGCAGTCCAGCAGAGGATTCAAAACCACCTTTGTGTTCAGGACAGATGTTAGAGGCTGGCAACCCAAGTGCCAAATCCAGCCCAATGGTGTATTTTGTCTATCCCACGACTGTGTGGGTGTGTGGTGCTTTGAATAGATACTTAAACATCGGCAGAGTGTGTGTGAAAACCTGGCTTTTTGAGTCAGAAGGCCTAGCAGCAGTGGATCAAGATCCTGTGCCCCAAGATGGGCCAGAGAGCTCCAGTTTACCAAGGCCCACCTGCCCCTGTCACCCCACTACTCCTCTCGCTCCTGGCATTTGACTCTGCTGCTTACTGAACACTGACATCTGCTCTCTCTGGATGTCACATGTTCCTCCGCCTGCTGAACCTCTGAAGTGATGGACACTCAGAGGAGGAGATGAGGGAACTGCCCAGGGAACCCTTTCCACCTGCGCTCTGAGCAGGTGTCTCCTGGACTCCTGCCCAGGCCTCTGACCCTGCCTCCCCTGATGTCTCTGTGTCATAGCAGCCTGATTTCTGGGTCCCAAAGTCTGTGCAGAAATTGGATCCCTAGGCCCTGCCTCAGGAGCAATCAATGGCACCAGGTGCCCTGCATTGCTTGGCCAAGAGGAGCCACCAGGGCATCCAAGGGGACATGCAGGTGTGACCTGGCTCTCCTCACATGGACGACACAGTAAGCAGCTGCCCATCATCTCCCTCTGTGCACACTGGGTGCATTCTAACTGCCCATGAACCTGTCATCTTACCTCCTGGAACAAGGTTGATCTGGTGCCCTTGGCAAGGTGTGCCTGGCTCCCATGGATGAGTTAGGCACCTTCACTGGCCTTGACTCACAATTCATTAAAGCCTCACAGTTAACTGGCAAGGACAGCTCGAATCATCTCCATCTCGAGGACATGGAAACAGAGTCTGGGTGGTCAGGCCAGGCCCTCAGGGCTCCTCGTTGCATCAGTGGGCCTGTTGTCTGTCTGGCACAGTGCCCTGGGATAACATAAGCTCCAAATGCTGCCATGCTGCATTTGACCTCACTCGGGTCCTTCACAACAGTTGTATCCAGGGATTGGATTGCTGGAGGAGGGGGCCAAGGAGAGGGAAGGATGTGAGTCTCTGGCAGGAGTCCATCAGGAATGTGGGTTTTGGAAGAAGATAAAGAGTAACTGGGTTTCTAGCCAGTGGAGCTGATGGTCCAGCATGGAGAACACACTAGGGGTGGAGGGGGAGGGAGATGGAAGTGAGTTGGGGAGATGGAAGGGATGCCAGTTATACAAATCCAGGGCTGAGAGGAGATCCGGCCACAGGAGCAATTATGAGAAAGGACATGTGCATTAACTGAGGGTGAGGAGGGCTTGAAGGTCAAGAGGAAACTGCAGTGTCGGGCAGGACTGACTTGTTTGAAGCTAACCAAAACCCAAGCCAGTTTAGGGAAAAAAGTAGATTGATTGTCTCCCAAAGAGTTGAAGTGCCAATGTAGCTGCATCTGGGCCTCAGGTGCTGCCTCTCCCACCTCATTGTCCAGCTGATCCTTCCCCTCCCAGCCACAGAATGCCACAACACACACATGTGCGCGCACACACACCCTATATCTTCAGCCTCTCTTGGAGTTCCATCGAAAGTCCTAGGTCACTCACTCATTAGATCAGCCTTGTCACATGTCCATCTAGGGGCCACATGTCCATGTGGCAGCCCAGAGGCAGGAAAGTGCTGCCCAGCAGGACCTTCAGGAAACCCCTCCTGGAGGGATGGCAGGATTAGTATGGAGAGTATTAGTCATCATGGGATTTTGGAAGGAGAATAGAGACCACACAGAGCTGGGGTCTCCAAGATCAGAGTATCAGGACCTTGGAGGGAGCACCCTGGGTTTGGCAATCAGGTCATGCGCATTGGCTTCTGTCTGAGCAGTTGAGCTGTCCCCAACAGTGACCATGGGTATATGAGTGGCCCTTTGGAGGCTAGAGTCATGCCAACCCTTCCTTCCTTCCAGGAATGAACACTCCAGTATCTTCACCACAGCACCGTCCGGCCAATGTCAGCCCACTATCCCTGAGTTCAGAGACACGGCGGCAGCAGCAGGCACAGCAGGTGTCACCCACCCTCTCCCCGCTGTCACCGATCACTCAGGTTCGAGGGCAAAGTGGGGTGGGGGACGGCCCAGTTCTGCCTCTCTGGGCGGACTCCTACTCCTTCCAGGGAGACCTTGGAAATAGCTCAGCATTTTTGGCTTTTTGTCACTTTTTTAAACATATGGGAAATGGATTGATCAGTGGCCTGGAGTCCCCTGTGCCATCACGGGCAGGTCCTACGTTAGCAATTGCTGTGCAAATGGGGCATATTTCAATTACGGTACTTTCTCTTTTTTTAGGATCTAGTTGAAATTTTCCAAAATAAAATTTTAGAGAGGTTCCCCTTCCTCCCCTATAATTTTGATTTTTTTTTGGTAATAGTGTGTATATAGAAATTAGTCTCTTTCATCTAGGTCATGCAGCAAGCTGGTGTATGATTGTTCATAGTAATAGTACTCTCATAAACCTTTTGTTTCTGTAAAGTTGGTAGTAACGTTCCCACTTCCGTTTCTGATTTTAGTAATTTAATTATTCTCTTGTTTACTTAGTCACTTGAGGCTCATAGAATGAGTTAGGAAGCATTCCCTCCTCTTCTGATTTTTGTCTGCTTGTTTGTTTGTTTTTAGAGTTTGAGAAGCATTAGTGTTAATTCTTTAAATGTTTGGTAAAGTTCATGAGTGAAGCCACCTGCGGTCTGAGCTTTCATCTTCACTGGGAGGTTTTTTATTATTGAATTCAAACTCCTTACTTGCTATAGGTCTACCCAGCTTTCTTATTTCTTCTTGGGTCAATTTTGGTAATTTGTGTGTTTCTAGGAATTTGTCCATTTTATTAATTTAAAAAAAAATATGTTTTCATTTGTTTTTAGAGGGGGGGAGAGAGAGAAACATCCATGTGAGAAAGAAATATCGATTGGCTGCCCCCTAAAGCACCCTAACTGGGTATCAAGTCTGTAACCTGGGTGTGTGCCCTGACTGGGGACTGAACCAGTGACCCCTCACTCAACCAACTGAGCCACACCAGTCAGGGCTTGACTATTTTTAAAAAATCCCTGACAGATAACATTTTTGTTCATTGTTTTTTGGTGTTTTTTTTTTAGTATAACTTTAATGGCATCATTCACTAAGTCTCTCAGCTTGCTTTTCCTTCTGGAAAGTACCACTTAGAGGTTAGGCATCTGCTAAGCTCCCAGGCATGTACTGCCTCCATCACAGGGCAGGATTCCTGCATATCCCAGGGACTCTGCACAGACTCATGACTGCTGAAAACTTCCTCTGCTTATTTCCTCTTTCTAACTCTGTAAAGGCTTGAACTGGTTATCGCCTAGTGGCTATAGCAGTACCTTCATCACTTGCACCCTCTCTAACCTCCCCAGGTGGGCCAGGCTGCAGGATGGTGATGACCTGTCCCTTCCCCTCTCCGAGGGGGCTAGGTGCTGGCCACCCTCTAGGTTACTGTAGTGTTATACCTGGTGCCTGCCTGCAGTGGGGAAACTTCAGTTCAGAGAGGCCAGGATTTCCTGAGCCTGTGTGAACCCAGAAGGTTGTGCCTCTTGGTGTGCAGTGAAGGTAAAAGGAATGTTGGTTGGGTGTAGGGTGCAGCCAGCTGGATTAGATCCCCAGGTCCAGCTGACCCTCCGTAGCCCTGGGTGAGGCCCCGTTTAGGCCTGTGCCTCCTGGTCCAGGGTGTGATGTTTCTTTGTTCATCTATCACATCGTTGCAGAGCTTGCCAGGCCATGAGGGCCCCTCGGGAAACCAGGTGCTTGTGGCCTGGTCCCCACTGCTGACACCTGAATCTGATGCCTCTCTCTTCCCACAGGCCGTGGCCATGGATGCCCTATCCCTGGAGCAACAGCTGCCCTACGCCTTCTTCACCCAGGCAGGCTCCCAGCAATCAACTCCACCGCAGCCCCAGCCCCCGCCACCCCCACCACCAGTATCCCAGCAGCAACCGTCCCCACCACCTCCGCAGGTGCCCATCAACCTTCCCCCAGGCAGCCCCCTGATGCCAAGCACCAGCCTGACGCAGGGACCCCAGCTGCCCCCGCTCCTGGTCACAGTACCGTCCTCTCTCCCCCAGTCCCCCTCAGACAACCCAGGCCAGCCACCGATGGGAATCGACATCACCTCGGTAAGCCCAGGACATGGTCGTTGAGGCCTGGCCTTGGGGTCTGGCTGTGGGGTCATGCAGGAGGAACCTGGGGCTGTGGGAGGCTCCATTGGGTGCCCAGGGCCCGAAGAGAGTTGGGTGCCCAGTTTTGTCTTCAGCCACCTCAAGGTTCCATTTGGAGGCCAACTTGCCAGGGTTTGGGGGCTGAAGCAGATACTGCCGGGGGCTCAGCACCTAATGGAGTTTCTGCAAAGGATGTCACCCCATGTACACATGGGGAAACTGAGGCACAAGCATGTGTTAGTGCCCCAAATCTTACCTAATATGGGCTACCCATGTCTGGCTGCCAAGCCATTTCCCGTGGCCCATGATACCTACTCTTGCCCTTCCCATCCAAAACGGGGCTTCCCTGGGAGTAAGGAGAGTACAGCTCTCAGGGCCTGAGGAACAGGTATCTGCAAGCCAGAGGGGAGGAGGTAAACTTGGAGGGGAGGAGGGATGCAGCATAGTATCTGAGCCGGGGGCTTCAGCTCTGACCTTGGGACCCCCCTGCCTGGACCAAGGCTGCAGCTCAATTAGAGGATGGGGCCATGGGTCCCACTTCCTGGGCTGGGGCAGGGGAGCTGTGGCTCAAACCATGGGACCCTCTGCCCAGCAGGGGCTGCAGCTCAGACCATTGGCTACCCTGTCAGGGCTGAGCTAGGTTTTTACCTCTGCAAACGCAAAGCTTCCTGATTGTTCAGACTTTGACCTGATTACTCTGGTGGAAGGGGGTGGTCATTGCTACCTTTGGCCACATCCAGAGGAACAGAGACCCATGTTTGGGGCACAGTGAGCCCTCCCCATTCCGCCCTCAGCTAACAGCCATGGGATAAAGCTTTCAGAACATCATGTGCTCTGCAAAGAATAGCCACCCCCCTAAGCTGGTGGTCAGGCAGTGACCTAAGAGTAGAGACCCGCATTTCCAAGCTGCTCCAACCCCTCAGCAGGCAGGCGCACACCCCCCCACTCCCGGAAAGTACCCAAGCCTTTCCTTTAGCATTAACACAACAAGTGTCGGGGCAGCTCTGATGCTGGGGCCGACCTGGGCACCCAGTTCCCCAACACCTTCCTGTGGTGAGGCCTAGCTATGGAGCTGGGTGGACATTGTGGGCACGGGTATTCAAACCAAGTGCACACACAGTGCCTCCCTAGGCTCCCAGATCAGAGAGTCTATCTCCTGGTACCCCCAGGGATTGCTAGCTCCCTCAGGGCACAGGCAGTCTCCTCCAGAGTTTCTGCAGACTCTCCAGGCAAAAACATCTCTCTAGACATTTTCCTGGTCTTCACCAAGTGACACACGGGGGCTATCCACACCCTATTAATTGAGCTCCCATGCCCCACCCAGGCTCAACCCCCATCACAAGCTGCTCAGAGTAGATCACTGAGGAAATGGGGAAGACAGAGCACACACAGGGCCTTGGGCTGGCTGCCCGAGCCTCCATGAACAGCAGGCTCAGAGAAGTCGGGCAGGGTTTAAATCCAGATCCTGGCCCAGCCTGTCTCATCTGTAGTGAGAAGCCAGGGCCTGGTAAGAAGCCAGGGTCATCTGCCTTTGAACAAGGAGGTCTCTAGAGAGCATGACCCCATCAGGCTTGTCCTGAGCCACGCCAGTGATGGTGACTTCTTAGTGCTGGGAACCCTGCTGTCAGTACCACCACCTTGAGGGCAGGATGTGCCAGTACAGACTCGGGACTGAGAGAGCCAGGGACCCATCCAGCGTCAGGAGCAAAAGGCAACATCTGCCTGCCCAGTCCTATCTCTACCTTTGTGTGTGTGAGTGTGCATGTGTGTAGCTGTGTGCACATGTATGTAGTATGGGTGTTTTGAAGCATGTTGAATTGAGGTGAACCCAACCCTTACCCACAGCCATCAGGACAATTCCATGATTCTCTGACTCCAGCCTCCCACACCTAGGAGCTGGGTTTGGAGGCAAGTACACCTGAGGCCCCGAGCTCTGGCCTCGGGTCCTCTGCTCACTGAGGGGTGGGGGCTTGTGGGAGGCTCAGCTGGAAGGCAGGCTGGGGCCTCCACGTCCTGACCTGTTTGTTGTCGCAGGCCCCCGCTCTGCAGCAGTACCGCACTAGTGCCGGCTCCCCAGCCAACCAGTCTCCCACCTCACCCGTCTCCAATCAAGGCTTCTCCCCCGGGAGCTCCCCGCAAGTAAGGGATGCCGCCACTCCATCCCCAGCTCACCTCGCCCCCCTGTGTCCCTGCCCACCATCCGTGCCTCATGCCTCACATCATCCCATCTCGTCCGCTCCATGGGACTGGGAGGAGAAGGTGCTGCCCCTCGTTCCCGCTGCTCCTCTGGTCTGTGCAAAGCCCCAGCTGGAGGTGGTGGGCTCCTCAGCCTGTTAAAGATCTCAGTGCCAGCCCTGGCCAGGTAGCTCAGCTGGTTAGAGTGTTGTCCCGATACACCAAGGTTGTGGGTTTGACCCTGGTCAGGGCACATACAGGATGTCCGTGTCAGCCACACCCCAGCTCCTCATCCATGGTTGGGGACAGCCCCAAGTGTAGCTCAAACATGGCATCCAATAGCCTGTTCACATGTCCTCACCTGCGTCTGACTACCCTGAGGCCTGGTGTCTTGAGGCTTTTGAAAGTGGGGGGTGCTCCCCTTGCTTTGGAGCACAGCTGAGGTGACAGCCAGTTGTGGTGGAGGTGCTAACTACTCAGCCACCTTCCCTTCCCTTTACCCCATAGAAAGGTGTGTCCCCAGAAAGCTTCTCTGAACAGTACTATAGCCTGTCAGGTCTTTGTCCCCCTTCCACAGATGAGACAGGCTGACCCTAGGCCCTGTCAGATGCAGGTTCCCCTCCCACCCCTGGCACAGTTGGTCCCTGATATCTAACATGCACACACCCTATCCAGGTTCCTCAGGGTTCTCCTCAGCCTGGCTCGGCCGTAGCCATATTCCATCTGGAATGTTCCATCAGAGAGGAAGGGATGCCCGAAAAGCTGACACCCCTTCTGGGTCCAAGACATCTCACTCTCAGTGAAGCTTCTCCAGGACTCTGCCCCTCAATCCCCAAAATATCTCTAAGTTGAGAAACCCCTAGGAGACCCTGCAGTGCCCCAGGCCCCAAGCCTTATTCTCAGCCAAAGGGAGATAGGATTCGCCTTTCTGCATAGAGCAAGGAGTAGAGCTGCCCCTCTAGACAGCAGGAAAGACATCAGGCTCCCCAGCTCAGACGTGCACCCTGAACTCAGACCTGTATTGGGACAATGGGCATTCCATTCAGGGAGGACTTGAAGCTTCATCTGCTATAGGAGGGGCCCTCATACCCACAACCGCCAGGGATCCTGCTGGGACCGTCAGTGTGCAGCCTTCTGCTCCATTGGCAGGCGGAGAGGGTGGCAGTAAGCTTGGGACAGTCCGGGGCTCGGCCTGATGTCTGCATGCTCTCTGTTCATGCACCCCGGCTCTGAGTTCTCATGGCTCCCCCCATTCCCCCCGTGGGATATAGCAAACTGGAGAAGCTGCACCTGGCAGGGGAAGCAGCAGGTGGGACCTGTCCCGGATGGACAGCGCTCCCTGGCACCAGTCCCTGAGTAACATCCCTCTAATTCAAAGCAGGACAGGAATTTGAGAGTCAAGTGGATTTCTTTCAGGAGAGATTTGTCTCTGCCAAAGTGGTCCATCCTAGGCAGAGCCTTTTCCTGTCATGTCAAGCCACCATCTGTGTGTTGGTCCATCTGTCAAGGGATGCAGGCTGCTAACGGAGGTATGAGGATGGGGCCATCAGGCTGTCTGACCCCAACCAGAGACACTAGCTTAGAGGGGCAGTGGACTTGTTCAGAGGTAAAGTGTTGGCCAGAGGGCAGACCTGACTTCCTTCTATAGGCTGAGTCCTCCAGGACAGTCATCAGCCCCATGGGCCTGTGCCTTCCTGGCCTTGAGCAGATGCACTGAGCCTCATGCAGTTGAGATGTGTCTTGTGTGCTGCCTCCCTCTTCAGTTCTGAGAAGACCTTCCTGCAAATTCTCATGGCCTCCTCACAAGAGAAACCGTGGCCTGAGGTCCCCTGTGCATGCTGGGCCTCTCTGGGGCCAAGGCCCCAGGGACAGGGAGAGGTGCCTCAGAAGAAACCTGCTACCTCCTTCATGGGCAAACCCAGCCAAAACTTCAGCTCCTTTTTTAAACCTGAAGCTGGTAATTTTTAACTCTACCCTGGTGTTTGAATAGAACATTCGTCCCCAGGAGCCTCCCTGCCCACCAGGGTAGCCATCTGTCCCTTTCTGCTCTCAGCCCACTGACCACCTGGAGCAGCCAATGGGCTTGTGGCCAATCCTTGTCTGGAATGGGAGCGTGAGACTCAGGCCTTGGCCATTGTCAAGCATGTGGCGAACTTTCTAGAACAGGGAACTCAGAGGGAAGGTTCTAGGGCCTTTGACCTGTGGAGACATTTGAGAGGATGCATGCCAGACACACATCACTTGTGATGCCTGGGAATGGCCGTGGTGCAGCAACTTCCCTGGGCCGCCCTGTCCTGCAGAAGAGACACTTTGGGTTCAGGCTGGGAATACGAATCTGTCCAGACCTGGTGTTTCAGGTGCAGCCGGACACAAACCAGCCATCCCTTTCCTCCCTCCCACGTTCTGCCAGGCTCCATCCCACCATCCCTGGCTGTATCTCTAGAATGGACCGGGGCTCTAAGTTCTTTTTGGTTGTCTCCACCACCCTGAGGTCCTAACCCCCTGCTTCTCTCCCAGGAGCATCTCCCAGCTCCCTTCCCTGGCCAGCCCTGAGCAAGCAGGAATGGGGCTGCATGCCCACCAATGAGCCCTGGGGTCTTGAGGGCAGGCTGCCGGGAGCCAGCAGATGAGAGGGGGCTTTCTGAGTGCCTGTCCTATGTTTGCTCTGCACCCATCCTGTCCACATGTGTGGACAGGGGCCTGACAAAGCTCACCAAGTGCTGGTCCCATTCTGAATATTGAGGGAACCTTGTGCCTTGGCACCAGTTACATGCTTTCCTCTGGGACTTGTCAGGGTTCCTGATCCTCATATCCCCCACTCCCTCATCTTCTGTCTGACAGAAAGGAGGTCACCTACATCTGTGCTTAAGGAAAGGAGATGGGGGTGGCATTCTTGGGAAATGTCAGGGTGTAGAGCCATCCCGCCCCCAGCAGGCAGGAGAAAGAAGCCATCATCCTGAGATGGGGGAGTTGCCAGCTCAGTGTGGGCGCCCTGGAATAGCTGTCATCCACCTCCCTTGTCTTGTGCATCCTCCACTAGGCCTCAGGGGCCTCCCTGTGGGCTCGACCGGCCTATAGGAATCCCTCCGCCCCCAACCTAGTCATGGGGATCATGACAACAGCAAGCCTCTCTTCTGTCTGCAGCACTCTTCCACCCTGAGCAGCGTGTTTGGGGACTCGTACTATGAGCAGCAGATGGCGGCCAGGCAGGCCAATGCTCTGTCCCACCAGGTGAGCGGGTGCCCGGGCCACAGCGCCCTCAGCAAATGCTTGCCCGGACCCCGCCCGCCCTCGGGAGTGAGCTCTGCTCCTGGCCCTTCCTGTCTACAGGCAGTGGAGCATGTGACTGCCTTTGCCTCTCCTGGCATATGCACCTGGTGTGTCAGTGAACGCCAGCAGGGACGGGCAGTGGCTGTCACAGTGGCACTTGGCGTGGGCCATGCATGTGAGTTTGCGGGAGGTCAAGTTGGCTTTGTGTGGAGGCCAGAATTAGGCATGCGGGCACAGGAGGGGTTGGCTGCTGCCTGGAGCTTGTCACTCAACCATCCATCCATTTATCCATCCATCCATCCTGCAAGGCCTGAGGGTGTGTATGTGGGCAGGCCCACGTGGGTTAGGAGAGGGTGATACCCCAGGGCAGACCTGAGCACAGCTCTAGGCCTCCTGCAGAAGAGGTGGTCCAGAAGTCTCAGGCAGCCCTGCCCACGGCAGCATTGCTCAGTGGCCAGCCTCACACCCTGTGTCCCCTCCAGCTGGAGCAGTTCAACATGTTGGAGACCGCCATCAGCTCCAGCAGTCTGTACAACCCGGGTTCTACACTCAACTACTCGCAGGCGGCCATGATGGGCCTGACGGGCAGCCATGGGAGCCTGCAAGACACACAGCAGCTTGGTTATCCCAGCCACAGCAGTATCCCCAACATCATTCTCACAGGTGAGGTCCTGTATGAGGTGTCCTGGGAAAGGGTCTCAGCCCTGGGGGAGATGGAACTCTCTGCCCTGTAGGGTGAGTCATGACACAGCTGAGGTGTCCCTGCCTTTGGCGTGGGCCCAGAGAGACCAGAGCCCTGTTCTTAACCTTGAATCGCTGCTAGACTGCAGACAGGCAAGGGGACATACACCTGGACCCCACACTAGGCACACAGCACCTTGTGCTCAGAGCAAGAACTAGATAGAGCCAGTCACTCTCCTAGCCCTATGCCTGCCACCCAGGCACCTGAACACTGTTAGCTGAGTGTGTTGGGAACATAGGTGACCATGGCAGGGGGTGAGCCCTGCATGGCAGGACGGGTGCTTCCTGTGCAGTCAACAGGAGTGTAGCAGCTTGTACATGCTGCAATATGTGTCTCAAACGGCCTGAGTATAGTGCCCAGGTACCTGGGGACATTCACAGTGTGTGTGAGCAAGTTCCGCTCCATGGAGCAGAACCCAGACCTGTGGTGCCCTCTCCACCCCATCACCCCTGCTTCCCTCCACTGTTCTTGGTTTTATTGAAGAAGAAAGTAGTTTCCTTATAAGCCAGGCCTGTGTGGGGTTGAGGTGAACACCCCCTTCCCTGGCGATCCCCTCACATCTCCAGAATGGATGGGTCTATGCCCAGAGTTCCCCCAAGGCTGGGACCCCAAGTATAGACCCAGGACTTCCTCCCTACCCTGAAGGTGCCTCAGGTACCTGAGGAGAACCAGGCTCCCATGATGACCCTGATGGTCCAGAAAGATGGATACTTTTAAACATATATACATGTGTGTGTTTATTGATTTCAGAGAGGGAGAGAGAGATAGAACATTAATGATGAGAGAAAATCATCGATTGGCTGCGTCCTACATGCCACCCACAGGATCAAGCCCATGAGCCCTGCCCGGGAATTGAACTGGGACCTCCTGGTTCACAGGTTGACACTCAACCACTGAGCAACTCTGGCTGGGCAAGATGGAGACTTTTATACTGGTTCCTAGATGGGGAAACAGGCTTGGGGACTCCTCAGAAGTCGAGGAGGGAGTCCAGGTTTGAACCAGGGTCTCTGTAGAGGATCCAGACTTCCACCATGCCACAGGAAGGGCCCTAGATGCGCATGCCCAGCCTGCTTCTCTGACGTAGGAGGAGGCTATCTGCTGATGTCTGGGGCTGGATCTTTCTCTGAGTAGGGCCATCCTGTGCACTGTGGTGAGCAGTGTCCCTGTTCTCCACATGATGTTAGTAGCACCCCCTTCCCAGTCCTGGCAACTAAAAATGTTCCCTGTGGTGGCCCAAGCCCTCTTCCCTGAACGTGGGGGTAGGGAACCAAGACTGAGCTGACTTTTGTGTCCCCCTAATCCAGTGACAGGAGAGTCCCCTCCCAGCCTCTCTAAAGAACTGACCAGCTCGCTGGTTGGGGTTGGTGATGTCAGCTTCGACTCTGACAGCCAATTCCCTCTGGATGAACTCAAGATTGACCCCCTGACCCTGGATGGACTGCACATGCTCAATGACCCTGACATGGTCCTGGCTGACCCGGCCACCGAGGACACCTTCCGGATGGACCGTCTGTGAGTGCACACCCAGCACTCTGCTGCCCAGCCCCGGCTCCGTCACCCCGCCGGTCAGTGGTCCCAACGGAGTCTCCCTGAGCCTAGGGACTGCACACTCTGTCCCTGCAAACGGCCGAGCTTGTGATTCTGAGCTTGCAATACCGCCAAGCACCTCCGCCCCCACCCTCCCTCGGCTGTCCACCTCCCTTGGGAGGCTGTGAGTTGCCCTCTAGGACTCCTCCCTGTGCACACTCTTTCACCTCCCACCCCAGGCCATGAGCCATCAGTCCCTGTAAGATGCAGAAAGCATGTTGGGCAGGGCCACAGGCCTGGGGGCACCAGGGTCTGCTTCTCACTGTGGTGGGCAATGTGCATTTCCGACTGTTGTCCAGCTCTCACTGCCTTCCTTCATCCCTGGTTCCTACCCTCCACCCCCGCACCTGCCACCCCCAGGTTGTGGTTAGGTAGAGAGCCATTCCCACCCGACAAAAGGGAGAGGACGCCAGAGAGTGGGACAGACCCAGTGCAAAATAAACACTATTTTGATTGCTGTCTTTTATATTCCTGAGCAAACAGAATACTAGAACGCTTCCCATGGGGGTGGATTCAAAGATGTAAACAGAGCAGCTAGATCTTCCCAGCCTCCTCCTCCTGCCTCACCTACTCCCACATCAGGTCCCTCTGGGGCTGCCTCTGTCAGGAAGCCGCTGGCTAGGACGACAGGACCTGCTAGAGAACAAATGTGGAGTTGGGTTGTTTCTAGGGGTGGGTTTAGAACTTGTTTTCATCTTTCCTGCTCTGTACTGTGGTTACTGTTACTGTTATTTACAGACGAGTGGGAAGGGAGCGGCCAGGGCATTTTTGTTGTATTTTGTTGTTTCTTTTGGTTTGTATTTCCATTTTAGCTGTAGATAAGTAGCTGACTCCTTCAAGCCAATACTTGCCTGAGAGCATCTTTTTATTCCTGAAATACTACATTACACATGTTTTAAAGCTAACTGGAAGCAGTCTGCCATCTGAGCTGTGACCCTAGCTTCATTAGTTTCACCTCAAGTTATCTCAAAACGGAAGGGTTGAGTGGCTGCCCAGCCCAGTGAAGGCAGGTTGTGCCAGGCGAGGACTCTGACGGAAGCTTGGGTGACGGGAGGTGCCTTTTCTCTGGCTATGTAACAAACTTCTGAGGAGGAGCCACTGCTTTTATTAAGGATCTGGAGAAGACCTGGCTCTGCCTGGCCCTAAAGGTGCCCGCCAGTCCTCAGGGCTGGTGTGTCCCATACCCTGAGGCTGGCAGCAGCTGTGGCCCCTCTGTTCCTAGACACCCCAGATGAGGTTGCCTCGCATCCCCATCCTGAGAACCAGCTGACATTCATCCCCCTGGCCACTTCTGTTGTTGCTCCTCCTGGTAGGCCTAGGTTTGGAGGCAAAGAACAGTGTGCTTTTAGTGGTGGGTTTCTAGGTGCTTGCTTCTCAAAGTGCCTTGATAGGCAGAGGTGACTGTCCCTCTGTCCTCCAGGCCCTTCGAGGGGGTGGCAGGCTGGCTCTGTTTTCTGTTGGCAGCTTTACTAGGAATCTATTTCAGTCCCCAAATTGCATCTCAACTTGCTCCTCCACATGCTATTGAGCTGACACTTCTGCCTGGTGTGTTTCTTTGTGGTGTTAGGGCCACCCTTCTGCCGAGGCCGTGGGAGCCCTTTCAATGGGAGCTGGATTGGATCCTAGCAATCATCCCTCCTTTTCGCTTCTCGGCCAGGCGATTAGCCCGTATCCAAGCAGCTGGGCAGCCACCCTTGTGAGAAGGTCTCCTCCCTTCGTCACTTGGCCCGCCACCATTGTGTGGCCTGGAGGAGCACAGTGTCAATCTGTCCAGGTCCAAGTTCTATCCTTTTACTGTGGCAGGGACTGGGGACAGAGATGGGGACTTAAAAAAAAAAAAAAAAAGAACATCTACATGTACATAGAAGAGTTTGGTTACCATTAGACTTGTATGTAGAACTTTTAAAAAATGGCCTTAATAAAATTACAAGCAACCTTCCTGGATGCATTTTCCAAACAAGGCTTTGGGATCCAGTGAGGGAGCCTTGTCAGCCCACGCTTCCCATCTGTCCAGCACCAGTTCCAGGTGCAGACAGACAGGAGAGACCCATGGCCTGGAGCACAGGTAACATTGTATTAACATGCATCCTCTGCCTGTGAGAGGTGTGGGTGCAGAGCTATCCTCGGAGGGGGCCCCACCAGGAGTCAGCGGCCAGGCATCTCCACGTCTTCCTGGGCCTTGGGAGGCCTCCTGGGGTCTGTAACAGGGAACTTGTTTTGTTTTTCTTAAATATTACTTCTCTACTAAATATTCTTGAGTTGCCAAGAATTTCTGAGGCAAGACAGCCTAAAGGAATCAGTCTTTGGACTTGTGATGTGAAAATACTGTGATTTTAGGTAAGCTGCACCTGGAGGGGCAGGCCTGTGCCTATATTCTGTATGTAGAGCTACCGCCCATGTCCTACTCACAAGCTCGGGGCAAGGCTGGACTTCAAGCCTGGACACTGAGCCCACTTGGACTCAAAGGCCATCCAGGTCCCCGGCTGCCCTCTTCCTAGTGCTCCTGGCTTTAGCTGAGCCCGCTCAGCTGTGCAAACCTTTCCTCTGGGAGCTTGAGCTGCCTGGCCTATCCCCATCTGCCTCAGTTTACCCTCTGCCCTCCAAGTCCCCAGGGCAATGAGTTTGTTTCTCTACGTAGCTCATGGGCTGAGATGGATCCTGGGGTTAGCAACTCTCTGTCTTCCTCCAGAGTAGAGGGTTGTGCCCAGGACTGACTGGAGAAGACAGGGTCTGGGGATCACATTCCCCATCACAGGTGCCCATACTGACCTCCCCCCTCCATGCCCTTACAGGGGGAAGACAGGCAGCGCTGTTTGGAGCGTCCTGCAGCCCCCTCCCCTTGACACTTCTGGGCAGGAAGGGTGAGTGCCAGTCTCTTGGGGCAGAGGTGCTTGAGATCCTCAGTGGAAAGCTCAGGGGGCAGGTCAACCCCTCAGCAAAATTTGGGGACTCACAGCCAATGGTATTAAAAAGTTGGCCAGGCTCCCCAGTGGGGACAAGCCACACAAGAAGGGGCCATAATTAAAGTGGGTTCAGCCCCACCACTGGTTCACAGGGGTCCCTGGGACCAGCTATTGAGGGCAGGGCTAAGTGCTTCTTGACCTTTCTCCAGGGATGCCTCCCCACCCCCTTGCATGGGCTGGACTGTTTGGCCCTCTGTGCTGCTACCTGCTCATGGGTTTTCAGGGTGAAGGAGGGTTCTGAGTGGTTAATGTGTTTGACTTGATTTTCGTTGGCCGAACTCCTGGATAGACATCCAGTGGGGTGGTCTGCTGAGGCCTTCGGCAGTTGAGTGGGTGAGGTCAGCTCTGTCAAATGAAGAGGTCAAGCGGCCCCATATCCGTTCATGCATTCTGCTGGGGCAGATGTTCAGTGTAGGGGACTTGTCTGTCAGGTTCCTTGGGCCTCATGTGTGCCCATGAGTGACTTTTGCTAAGGAGCCATGAGGCTCCTGAGCTGGTTCATAACCAGACATCCCTCCAACCCCTCCAGTAGACTCAACTTTCTGCTTTTCCACAGGAGGCACCCCCAGCCCCATATGAGGTTCTGGAGGCTTTAGGGGATTGACAAGGCAGCCCCTGGGTTCTGATGAAGCTGTGGTCAAAGCTGTGGGGCCCAGTGTAGGGTATGGGGTCCTCAAGGTCAATGGTACCAGGCACCCTGGTCCTGGCCCATCACTCCTGCAGGTGGCATTCCAGGTGAGGGGTCTGTGGCTACCTGAGCCCGCCTCATGTGGCCTGCAGAGCCGGAGGAGGACTTGTTGCCTCACGCACTCTGGGAGGCTGGCCTGGAGTAAGTGTGCAGCTGGGCCTGTTTCTGCCCCCATTCTTTTTGATCCCTGGGTTCCCACCTCCTGGGAATCTCACAGCATGTATGTGACTAGGGGCCCCTGTGACACTCCTTCAGGGGTGCTGGCTGAGTGGGGCTCAGGCCTTTCATTACCCTCATGACACAGGCAACTCGGCACTCCCCAGGAGAGGGAGGTAGGGTGACCTGCACCCCCAGGGCTGGTTGCTGGGGTACTCCTGAGGACATGGAGAGCAGATACAAGACCCTTGTGAATTGGGCCTAAGTGTCCCTCCTGTTACTGGCTCAGACCCATGGGTCTCAGGGCCCCTCCCAATTGGGTGAAGGGTAAGGGTTGTCTGTCAGGGTCATGCTGGCTGCAGATGGCTCCCTCTGCCTTCCATCCTCCTGGCCAGTTCCCAGCACCTCATCCCAAGGAGCCAGGTTCTGGAATTTGGGGGCAGTTGATGCCCAGTGTGTTACTTCTGACTCTTGCCCTCTTGGACAATGGGACACTGCCATGGCCTTCCCCACCGGACGCTGGGAGGGAGGCCTTCGGCAGCCAAGGTCCATTGCCCCCTAATGTGTCCCCCCAGGAAATTGCCCCCAAGGGGGCTGGGTGGCACTTCTAATATATGCAAACTCATCCGTCTGAGCCCTGCCCCACCTGTGTCCCTCTGTCCCCAGGCTGGCTCTGCCCCCCACCCCCACCCCCAGCATGTTCACTCTGCTGTGGATATCCCATGGGCCGTGCGTGTGGGTGCCCGTGGCGGGCTGGGGCGGGCGGCTCAGGGCGCACTCGGCCAGCCCCTGCCTGTCCTCTGGCGTGGACGCTTTTGTCTTTGTACCTTTGCATCCTTTGTAATGAAACCTAATAAAAACACAATGTTTTCGTCTCTGCCTCCTCCCCTTTTTTCCTGCCCCCATTCTCCAACCCAGAGATGAAATATGGGTGTTACAGGTACACCTCTGGGAACCACACGCACGCATGAATATGTAGACACAGATGTGCACCCTCACAACCTCACTCTACTAGCCAGCTACTTGGACCTGTGTCCCGGAAGGGGAGCAACTAACACCCCAGGATCCAGGAGCAGACTTCAGGGGTGGGAGAGCTGCAGCAACTGGACACTGCTAGTTAGTTCGGAGGGAAGTCCGCAGTAAGGCCAGAGACCACAGCCACCATCCTGCCGAACACACTTTATTTTGTCCTCTCTGATCTCTTCCCTCCTCCAAGGTTGGCTGCCCCTCAGTGCTCCAAGCCTGAGGGTGGCCGTCACCTAATGGCAGGTCCCCACCCATCCCTAGGCCTGTAGTAGCCCCTGTGCCTCATAGTCCTCCGGGATGGTGTCTGCGGAGGGAGAGAGAATAGGTGAATGAGAAAGGGTGAATGAGAAAGCAGGCCCTCCCCTCATCCCGCCCCCTTACCCCCACCTCTTACCATTGCAGCGGTAGCGCAGGTTGGCCCAGATGATGTTCTCCTGGGAGAAGCAGAAGACACCCAGGCGGCCACCCCGCATAGTTGTATCCAAGACCACATTGCTGTCAGCCACCAGCTCAGGGCCCTCATAGAACCGCACTCTGGGGGAGAGGGGGGACAGGGGACAGTGAAGCACCTCAGAGTTTTGGCGTCCTGCCCTGGAGATGGGCCCCTCCTATCTTGGAGTAGGGGCCATGAGTCCCTCCTGCCTGACCCACACTCAGAGCAGGTGGGGTTCCTGACTGGAAGCTCAGTTTCCCTGTGTGAGAGGATGGATATCCAGGATCCTGTACACAGTAGGTGCTAACTAGATTTCCTGTACAGAGTAGGGATTGAGAAATGGGGTGTGGGTGAGACCCCACTTTCTAGCTGAGGCCCCACTGTGTGCTGGGTCCTAGGAGGGGTGTCATGCCTCAGGGCCAATCACAGTTAATTCTAGCTGCCTGCATTGTACCTGTTTTACAGACAAGGGGACCAAGGCCCCCGGAGTCTCTCCTTCCAGGAGCCAGGGTGGAGCAGGGACTCAGTCCCTTGGCAGGGGTGGGGTCCCCACCTGATGTAGCCCACTTGGGGCCGGTGCTGCAGGAACCAGCGGTAGGATGTCTTGTCCTTCCAGCCCACGTTGCGGGGGTCCTTCCACAGCAGCCGCACCTGTGATGCTGTGTCCCCTGTATGCCACAGCGCATTCCGAAGCTGCTCCCCAGGGCCCGTGGAGGACTTCACGGCCTGACATGCCCAGGAATAGGAGCAGAGTCAGAGACCACAGAGGCCACTGGAGCTTCTCAGAACCCTGCCTGGTGGTTGCTTCAGGGTGTGGAGGAATGATAGGAGTCTGGCTGGGAGACCCACAGGAAGCCTCCTTGAGCACCTCGTGGAGATGTGCAGGTGGGTCATGGCGGGTAATGGTGGTCTGGGGACTCACGAGAGGGTATAGAAGTCGGTGAAAAGGTTTGGGGTCTGGGAAGAGTTGGGGGTCTGGAGGAGGATTTAGTGACCTATAGAAAGTTTTGGGTGTCTATGGGTTAAACAGGGTCTAGAGGATTTGGGAAATATCTGCAACATAGTCTAGGGGGTCTGCAGGAGGATTTGGAACCTGAGGGAAAGCTTAGGGCTCTGTGAGAGGGTTTCAGGGCCCAAGAGATGATTGGGGGTGGTGGGTGAGGGTTGGCAGGCCTGTGAGAGGAAACGGGAGGTATTTGGGGCCTATGGGAATTCAGAGGAGAGATGAAAGTGGGTAGGAAGACTTTGAGTCCATAGACGATGCTGGGGGACTGTGAAAGCTTTGGGGTTCTGTGGAAGCGTTTAGGGGCTAGCTAGAGGACATGGAACAAGAGGTCAGGAGGCCCCTTCCCCCTGCACACCTTGAGCTGGATTCCAGGTTCAGCCACAGCACGGAAGGGGTTGGCCTGCCAGTATGTCTGCTCCATCTGCTTCCACATGACCACGTAGAAGCTCGAGCTGTCCTGGTAGCCAAAGATGAAGCCAGCGTAGTCATCGTCTGTGACAGTGTTCACATGAAACGTGCCTTCGAAGTCCACGCCATTGAAAGCAGTGTAACCTGGGGAAGTGGGAAACCAATGGGATTGTGGACTCCCCAGAACCGCCCCCTCCAGAGTCCAGCTTGGCCCGTGGGCCCAGACTCCCCACTCAGTACACCCACCCCATCCCTATCCTCTGAATCCAGACACAGCCATGCCCCTGAGCCCTGGACCGGCCTCAGCCACCCCGCTCTAGCCCAGACCCAACCTGACCTCGCTCTGTCCCTGCCCCTGAGCATTTCCCTGCAGAGCCTTTCCCCTCCGAGTGCCTCACCCACAGCCAGGCCAGGGTCGCTGTTCATTGTCTGCACAATCTCCATCCCCTAATAAGGACAAAGGAAGAAGGGCCTCAGCCTGGCCATGGGGCCCTCAGCCTTCCAGCCCCTAGGTTCCTCCCACCTTCCGCCTGGTCCCTGCTCCCACCTGATTGAGCACCACCCAGTTGGGGTCTATTTGTGCGTCACCCTCGGGGTCCAGCACCACGGTCTGGAAGGCCCGAAAATCGGTGAGGGTGACCTCGGCATTCTCCGGACAAACATCGATCTTGTCCACCACCTTGTCAGCGTCGAAGTCGCCCTGGCACGCATCACCTACTCCATCCCCTGAGAGGAGGTGGGAGACCCTGGGGTGGAGACGTTAGCGCCAGGCTCCCCACTCCCTGCCTAGCCCCGCCCACTCCAGCTACTGGCCACGCCCATACCTTCCATTGGCCCCACCACGGCCATTTGAAAACCTGCCCCAGTGGCTCCACACACCCTGTTCCACCATGGGTGCCACCCCCTGCCTTACGATCTGAGTCTTCCTGGCCCGGGTTGGGCACCAGGCGGCAGTTATCCTGATCGTCAGGGACTCTGTCGTTGTCATCATCCTCATCGCAGGCATCACCCTGTCCATCACGGTCTGAGTCCTGCTGGGCGCTGTTGGGCACTGTGGGGCAGTTGTCCCGAGAGTCCTGGTGCCCATCCCCATCCCTAGAATGGGTGGGGGGTGGGGGGTGGGGGCAGGAGGCAGAGAAACAATGAGATCCTCACATGGCCCTGTCAGGCGCTGCCCATCCTGAGCCCCCATCCTAGAAGGCCTCCTTACTGGTCTTGGTCGCTGTCACAAGCGTCTCCCACAAAGTCGTGGTCCACATCCCTCTGGGGAGGAGGGAGGGTGCGGGGGTCCACAGTCAGAGCAGAGGAACTCAGAAGCCTCCAACCCAGGCCCAGTTCAAGAGCAAAGGTCCTCCTGACCCCAAGGAACACCCGTCCAGCTGCTTTGGAATGGGCTGCAGTCTTGTTAACAGCCTGGAGCTCAAGCCAGGGGTCTGACCCAACTTGGGGTCTGACCTGCCCTCACCTGGTCCGGGTTGCTCTTCTGGGGACAGTTATCACAGACATCCCCTACACCATCACCGTCACTGTCCCTCTGGTCTGAGTTGGGCACCCTTGGACAGTTGTCCATTGCATTTCGGATCCCTGCAGAAAGCAGGACAGGACAGGACCCGGAGATCAGGTGGGGCCAGGCCGGCTTCAGCAGGGCAAGTGCAAGCCTGGGGCAGAGTCCTACCCTCTCCTAGCTCCCAGTTACTACAAAGTAAGCCCAGCCTCATAAAGACTTCATGAATAGATGGCCACAGAGGGGACTGGCCCTCACTAGGGCGCAGCTCAGCCAGGCCCTCCCCTTGCCCTGTGAATGCACCCCCCTGAGCTTCTATGCCCCAAGTGTAAAAAGGGCTCCCCTCGCCTGACTGGCATGGTTTAGCCTTTGAGCGTTGAGCTAGGAACCAGGAGGTCATGGTTCCATTCCCGGTCAGGGCACATGCCTGGGTTGCAGGCTCCATCCCAGTGTGGAACTTGCAGAAGGCAGCTGATCAATGATTCTCTCTGATCATTGTTGTTTGTCTCACTCTCCCTCTCGCTTCATCTCTCTCTGTCTCTCTCTCTCTCTCTCTCTCAAAAAATAAATAAATAAAACCTTCAAAAAAAAAAAAAAAAGGGCACCACCCAACCCTAAACTAGGTTTTGTCCTGCTTTTCCTCCCTGCAGCATCCGGCATAGAGAGCGTTTTTCTGCTCCCCTGACATGGTCCATGGTCCCGAGCATCCCAGGTCAAACCCTTGGCTTTGGAGCCCCCCCAACACCACCCCACCCCCCCACCCCCGCCTCACTCACGGTCACCATCGATGTCGTCGTCGCAAGCGTCTCCTTTGCCGTCCTGGTCTGTGTCCTTCTGGTCTTCGTTCTTCTGGGTTCTGCAGTTATCACACGCATCGCCCCACTTGTCATCATCCGAATTGCGCTGGTCTGGGTTCCGGACCAACGAGCAGTTGTCCTAGGAGACAGGACCAGTTAAGGGGAGGGAGGGCTCAGGCCAAGTGGGGCAAAGGTCACATCCAAGATCAGCCCCTTTCCGACCCTGGGAACCGTTCATCGCCCCGGGACCCAGAGTCCCGCCTCTGCGGCCACGCCCTCGCCAAGGCCACGCCCCACCCAGCTCGCCTGAACCCGCCTTGGCCCCACCTCCTCGTTTACGATTCCGTCCCCGTCGGCGTCGGGGTCGCAGGCATCTCCGATGCCGTCGCGATCCACGTCCTCCTGCCCCGAGTTGGGCACAGTCACGCAGTTGTCCTAGGCAGGGGCGGGCAGGGCAGAAGTGAGGGGCGTGGCGTAGCGTGCAGCCCCGCCCCCCGCGACGGGCCACGCCCCCCGCTTTGCTCACTCCCTCCCCTGCCCCGCACCGGATCTCGCCCCTGGTCTGCGCCCACCTTGCGGCAGTGGCGCTCTGAGCAGCGCAGCTTCTCGTCTGGGAAGCCGTCCAGGTCCGTGTCTCGGCCGCAGAGAAGCCCGTTGCCGGCCCAGCCGATGGCGCACTACGAGAAGGAGGTGAGGGGGTGCTCCGGCGGCCCCGAGCCCCGCCTCCCCGTCGCACGCCCCTTCCCGCGCGCCTGCACTCACCACGCACGACTTGGAGCCGTCACGCTCCACGACACACTCGGCCTTCTCGTGGCACGCGCTGGGAGTGCCGTCGGGGCACGAGCGCTGGGCGCGCGGGCGGCAGCCGGAAGCCTGGTCGCCCACGAAGCCGGGCAGGCACTGGCCGCACTGGAAGGAGCCCTGCCCGCGGGCGGAGGGCGGTCAGTCGGGACGCTGCCACTTCAGCCCACCCCCTGCCCCGTCTCTACACCCTCCTCCTCTCCTCCCAGGCCTTACCCGGGTGTTGACGCACACGGAGTTGGGGACGCAGTTGTGCTGCCCAGTCTCACACTCATTGATGTCCGTGCAAACCTGGGGGAGAGGGAGCGCAGCGGTCACTGCTCCCACGCAGACACCCCCGCACCTGGCTCCGGGTGCCCTCTGCCTGCTACTTCTCCCCTCCATCCCGCCTCAAACCCGACCACTCCTAACTCGGACCCTTACTCCACGGCCCCCCTTCAGCCGCTCCCCACCCCCCCCACGATCCCTGCCGGCGCCGCTCCCCACGGCCCTCACCTGCTTGTTGGCCTTGGCGAAGGGCAGCCCCACACCCTCGTGGGGGCGGCCGCTGTACCCCGAAGGACAGGCCTCGCAGCGGAAGCCAGGGCTGGTGTTGACGCAGCGGACCCGAGGGAAGCAGGGATGGGCGTTACACTGGAGGACAAGGCCCATGGAGGGTCAGAGGTGCGGAGCCGTCCCCTCTGCCCCGTCGCCCCCCAGCGGCGCCCTAAGGCTCCTTTGGAGTTAGGAAGTCCAAGGGCCGTCAGCCGGCACTAGGAGGGGGCATGGCACATGGGGCGGAGGCCATCGCTCCGGGGGTCACACGCGACTTCGCCTTGTTGCGAATAGAGGCCGGGCCAGGGGAGAAGAGGGGACGCCTGGAGGGGGCTGTTCCTGGGACCCCGTGGGTTGGGCGGTCATGGGCGGGGGGAGGGATTGTGAGGGCGACCGTCCCCAGCGGAGGGGGGCAGTGGTCGTCGGGGCGTGCGTGCCCTTCGGGAGGGGGGTCGTCGGGGCGGACTC